>JABASP010000133.1:0-78082 GCA_019776565.1 Sminthurinus signatus
TATTTTAATATAATATTTAAAGTTGTACAACTAAGCAATACTTTAAATATCTAAGCGGCATCGGGAGCGTGCCCTGAGTAATTAAGATAATTAAGTGGGACTACTTGCGGAGTAACACTGTATGTACTACAACACAAAAACAACAAATAGTGGTATTTTATATTTGCAGTTTTCCAATAATATAATGGGTTTTTATGAAAAAAAATACTTTGCGTATACTTATGTATACATTTAGTAACTAAGTAAATTAGTTAGGTGACCACAATTTGTTGATTTGTGTTAGAAATTAAAGTTAATTAGGAATCACTCTCACATATCACAAATGTAAACAAAAGGAAAAAAACTACTCCGCTTTGAACTTAGCGGAGAAAAGTGTGTGTGAGTCATCCTTGTAGTGGTTTTAAGTGATTTCAACTATACTTAAAACATTTAATTACAATTAACTAACTAATTGTACAATTATATATTATGCATTTTAAGATGTAAAAGATTACAATCTATCTAATGATGTATAATATAGAATTGTTTGAAAATATGAGAAAATTGCAGATCTGAGTTTTTCATAACACCTACCTGCGGTTTTAATCAATATACAATACACAATACAATAAAGTAGTATATATAATATAAAATGTAATACATTGCATTCGATATTTGATGAAGATTGTTCTGTTTGTTTTTTTGTCCGTTTTTTATTTTTCTAATATACCCATCTCTCACATTTATTTCATTTCATTTCATTTTATGTATATACTTTGTCCAACTCTCAGAAATTGAGGATATTCAGATTGTATTAGAAATAGGTCGTCAAATAAATAAATATGTCCTACCTATCTACATGTATATAGGTATTATATGTCCGTTTGTTTTTTTTGTATTATGTTAAATGTAATAAGTATACGGTTTGGTATTTGGTATGGGTCGGATAGTCTAAAGTAACATTTGAATTGGAATTCAAATCTGTGTCTGAAGTCGGAATTCTGAATTGAGCTCAAGTCAAGTCAAAGCACGCGCATATAAACACACACACACAAATGTACAATAATATACATAAAGCATTCTCATGTATTCTATGTAAATGTATAATGTTCTTTTTTTCTTCTATTGTTTGAGGTTCTAGTCTTTGCTTTTATATGTTATGGATTATGGACTTTTGATCCACAAAAGAGAAACTATACATAAAAAAGAAAAGGAGAGAGCGCAGAAAAGTTTTCTTCACGCAATCACAATTCACATCAAAAGATATAATATATAATATAGATACATATTAGACATTCATATTCACATTCCATTCTTATTTCTTATAATATTATATATTATATATTTTGACATTCACATTCGCATTTGAATTTGTATTGAAGATTCAAGAGGATCATTCTACATCAACAAAACACAACATCAATACTCAATTCTCAATCCTCAATCCTCAATATTGTAAAATAAAAGGAGCAAAAATCACAGACACAAAAGCGATGGAAAATGAAGACAACAATATTTCATGTTTAGTGTTTAGTCCAATTTAAAAAAAAACATGGTTGTATCCAATTTGAAACGTAAAATGGTTAAATTGTACTCTGTCATTTTGGGAACTTCATACAAGTATAATATAAAATATAATATTATTACATGCTAGAAGCTAGATGACAGAAGTGTGACTTTAATAAAGTTTATTCCCCAGATAAAATATGTAGAAAAACCATTGACCATTGGGGAAATTTCAAAGAGGAAGTAACAAGTAATAAATAGGATAGAGTATAGAAAATAGAGTATAAGAAAGAAAAAGGAAAATCATATCAAATAAAAAAGTATTACCGAGATATTACTTGTCATAAAAAATGAATATTGTATTGGTTCAAGGTTGTATGACAAGATAACATACATAGATTCATACAGACACAAACACACACACACATAAATGGGCATGCTACATGCTACCTTTGATACATGTAGACGAGGAGGGGAAGAGAGGGGGGAAACAAGTAGTAGCAGTATCAGTAGAAGTAGTAGTAGTAGGAGAAAGAGCAATAAATTTGACGTACCCGAAGGGTAGAGAGTGCTGATTTTAGGCATGGTAGACTTGGACTTGGTTTGGTCTTCCTCGGACGAGTGAAGCGATGAATTGGAGGTGGCGGTAGCATTGGTGGCAGCAGAACTGACGGGTAGTAGTGGCTTTTCCGGCTGAATAGGGGAAACCCACATTTCTTCTATAGGCACTTTCCCTTTAGATTCAACGAGCCCTGGAGTAGAATTACTTCTTCCTAAAGCAGCTGCACATTTTTTCCAACCAATACCAATACCAAATCCAAATTTCCGTCCATACAGTATTTGTTGTTACATGATGGAGTTTGATTTTTATTCACGTTTTAGTAAATTTTTTTTTTGTTTTTTGAAAAACGGAATTGGCATTGGAGGAGATACAATTTGAAGAAGAAGCGAGAAATTCGAGTATGAAAAAGAAAGAAAAACAAACAACTACGAGTTAGACTACAGTTTAAAACTTTCTAGAAATTAAGTATTAATTAAGTATCATTATTATTATCTAGAATCTAGGATCTAGAATCTATGCATGATAATAACAATAATTATTATTCATGTAAACTTTGACTATTGACTATTGACTATTTTATAACAGGACTTTCTCCCATAATGATGTTTTTTTTCTGGGATTAAATAGGTATCAATAACAAAAACTACCACCATTCTATCATTCTACAATCTACATTCTACAGTAAGTTTTAAATTAAACTTAAATTACGGAAACTAAACAAGTGTAAGTGATTTGTTGTGCGCAAAACAAAACACTACTCGTGCTTTTCTACAGTTTAAAGCAAAATAATATTTAAATAAAAAGGTTCTTTATTGAAATAGATTTCACTTCTTCTTTACATTTGTAGCTGAGTTTTAACCATGTAATAATATCACGCATGATCATTCATCATTGATCATCCATGAATTTTATAAATACAATATTATATAATCGTAATATACTTTATAAAAGAATTTAAAACAGAAATAAAATAAAACAAAATATAAAATCATATCAGTAAAAAGTAAAAAACAGAGAAAAACTTTTACAGGCAACAAAACGAAATGAAATGAAATGTAAAAAAGATATGTATGTGTACTATTATTTTATTTAAGTGGATTCGTGACCTTTCTCGAACGTCTTTGAATTAACATTTGAGCGGAGGAAGTGAAAATCTCAGAGGATCTCTAAGTAATTCAGTTGGGTTGAAAATGTGAAGACTAAAATAGTTTTGACTTTATACTTCATCTACATCATTTTTATGTCATACACAGATACATAGTATGTCAGAATCTTGAGCATGTACCATATACATGTGCAATATGTACAATGTACAATATACATACAGGATGTACAAATTTACACTAGCGGAAAGATGTAAGGTTTGGCAAATAAATTCAGGTTGGAATGTGGAAAAGACTAGAAAGAGAAAGAGAGAAACTTCCAGAGTACCAGTTGGCAATGTACGTTATTACATATTTCATTCATTGTAGACTGGAAAATGGAAACTAGAGAATAAAATATTCGAAATGCAGTTCTGGAAATGGTTGTGGATTCTAGATTCTAGAGTAACTGGAGTAACTGGAGTAAAAGTGAGAAGAGATACTTTTGTGCTTTGTGGATATTTGATATGAGTATTGAGGTTTGATGACTATTCTATTCTTCTTCTAGAGCTTCTTTTACCCATTCTGAACTCTATTACATTCTCACCGCTACATATTTCTACTTGTCTATGTATTATCTTTCTGTATTTTGTTTCATTCTACAGTATTTTAGCTATTATGTGTTATAATAATACTCTCCTGACTTCAACTTGGATTCTCTGGTTCTTTGGTTCTTTGGTGCTCATATAATACATTGTGGTTTCTTCCTGATGGTTTTATGACTGCTTATGTGAGTGGACGGGCAAGTTTATGCACAGACCTGAGAGGGAGGCGGTTTTAACGGAAAGCTGTTGAGGTAATTTAGTTGCCTACTTGTTTTATAAGTACATGTTATGTAACCCTCTTCCCTGTATACTTTATACGGTAGCCTATATTATATATTATATTATATCCTAGCTCTAGAACTCCAGATTTCCAGATTTTCACCACAGATACTTTGCTCCTGAGGTTTCATACTTGTTCATGCTCATGTTCATCTTCACCTTCAATACTTTCCTTCACCTTTTCCTGGGAATCCGTATTCCCACTCATCCTTAAACCTTTCACCATTCACATTTAAACTCTCTCCTTTTCTTTATGCTTTACATTTTATACTTTATACAGTGATAACATATATTTGCTATATGATCATACATGTATATTTATGTACCTTGTAGTTTTAGGTTTTAGTATTTCTAGTCTTATTTCCCACTGTCACTTTTTCTCATTTCATTTTCATATTACATATTATGTACCATTTCACCATTTTCTCCTCAGATTTAGAAAAGGATGAAAACTGTGATGAAGAGAGAAAAAGGAGGAAGCTACAGAATTTAATAGTAGTTATTCATTCAATGCACTACGTATTAAATATTTAACCATATAATAACGTTTTTATCTCCATTCTTTTAAATCCTTCAGCATTCCTCTCCTCTTCTGCCCATGTCTCACTTTCATTTCCTCTCCATTTTTCTCCTTACGTAATAAATACATAATTATAGAGGAACGCGGAGGAAAACCAACTAAAGCAGGCCCAACCAAACCAAACCAAACCAGCACCATGTATAATATTCCGTAATATTTCATAAGACGCAGTTTATTGTAGATACATAATATATTATGTACAAATATGGTATGAAACTACTCAAATGTCTTCTCACATCCTTTGAAATTCTACACTATGGATTTTAGACCTTTTAAACTATTATATGATAATAAAATGATATATGAGATGGTTAAAAGATGAATATTCAATTTAAAGTTTTCTCCTGCCCTTTTCTGTGTCATTCTTTCTCTCTAGCTGTTTACGTTTTTTTAGTAATTTTTTAGTTCTTTTTTGTATTATTATTATTTAAAACCGTTCTATGGATTTTGGATTTTAAATTTTTTTGAACGATCAAATTTATTGCTATTGTATTTGTAAAATGAAGTTTTGAAGTAAAACCAAAACGGAAACCGAAAAATAATAATTAAAAATTGTTTAAACAGAAAAAGCAAACGTAATAAGTAATCAATAATGACACATAATATATTATATATTACAATTTATATTATCAATAATTATCAATTATAAAAGTTAATACTTGGTAGTGTTAAAGGTACAAGTTAAAAAAGTTAAAAAGTTTCATTCTCAACAAGTTTTAATAATTATTAATAATAATATCTAATATTATACAGATATGACCATGCTGGATAAAAAAACAAAGGTTTCTCTTGAGGTTAGGTAAGTAGTGGTATGTTCGCGATAAATCACTCAAACGGCATACGATACATGATATACGACATACGATACGATATAAGTACGTTATACGATACAATGAATGAAGAAGAAGAAGGGGAAAACAGAGAATGGTGTTTAAAATGTGGGGGAACGAAAAGAAAAAGAGACATTTGGAGATGGAACACAGACAATGACATACATGTAGAATGTAGAGAGAGAGAGATACATATACTAATATATAGATAGATAGATAGACAGATAGAGTGAAAAAGAGAGATGTGAGGATAAAATTGAGAGGGAGGTTGTTGTAACTGCTGAAGGCTTACCTTTCTCCAGTGGTGCTTTTTTGTATTTCTCCAGTCTTTTTACAGCTATTGCTTCTAGACGAACTCGTGCGGCCGGATATTCTTTGAGAACGTCCCACATATCTGTTTTGCTGAGGACAAATAAATCAGAGTAACCGACGGATCGCACACTCGCCGTCCTTCGATTCCCTGCAAATTTTAAAGAAAAACAAAAAATCCAAAGAGATAAGACCCGAGGAAAAAGAATGTAGAAGAAGGACGAGCATAGATAGTATTAGGCACTAGAGGACCTAGATAGAACAAGAAGACGAAGGAGAGGAAAACCAAATAAAAAAGACAAAAAATGTCTGCCTCAGTTCTGCAGAGTTAGAGAGCCATGTCCAAACAATTTAGACACTTGATTTATCTCAAATGCCACAAACACAGACAATCACACTTTGGGTATACATACTTTCTCTATTCTCTCTACTCTCTATACTACGTACTCTGTAGGCTTTAGACTTTAGACTCTGCAATCTCCAAGCTCAACACTCAATCTCTTCTGTGTACTTTTTATGATTACATACTGTAGAAAAGAAATTGGGATGGCTAATTTTCCAATTTCTACTACCATGGATTTTCGTTTTATTGGGCCACTTTTTCATCAAAATGTATATATAAATAAAATGAAAAACTTTTTTTAAACCATTTTATTCCTCCTTTTTCAATCTGTCACTAAAAAACTTTACAAAAAGGTGAATTTTTACATTTTACTACATACTATTACTAGTCTGGTAATAACTATTTATAATACAATTTGTCTTCCTGTTCTTTTTTAATACAGGACTTTTAAAATCAGATTCCAAAGAAAAATTGACATTATTTCTATGAAAGAAGAATCAGATATATAGAGATAAACGATACTTGATGGATCTGATTCTCCCTAAAAACTATCTGTAAAGGGGGATTGGAGTAAAAGTAAAGGAGATCAAAGTTTTCTTCAACTTTTCCTCACCTGCAGTTCCCATATTGAGTATAGATATTTCTCCAAAGTATGAGCCAGGCTTTAGAGTTGCCAGCACAGTTTTCCCATCATCCGCCACTACTTGGAGTCTTCCTCGGTTCACAATGTACATCTCCTTACCAACTTCTCCTGCAAAATCCCAAAAAACCACAACAAGAGAAAAGATGAGTTAAAGGAAAAGCCACCGATTCACATATAACATGCATCAAATATAACAGACATGAGAACTTTTATAGTATGTAGTATGTATTATTATCATGTATTATGTACACCAGTAGACCACAACTTGATAGTTGTACAGTTTACAGTGTGCAGTGTAAATGTGTAGTAGTAGTAGTAGTAGTAGTGTAGAGTTGATTTGAGACGAAGAAACAGGGAAAAAGTGAAGTGGTTTCATGCGATAACATTCAGTTTTTGGAGGTTCTTCTCTTTTCCTTTTAATACCAGTCTACTTTTCCTCCATTTCTCTTTCTCTCAGCGACATTGTACATTGTACATTGTCAATTCCAAACCAGGCAACTTTCTTTGTGTTGCTGCTCCAGGCAAGAGGTGATTATGACGTGTAGAATGTACAATGTACAATGTAGAATGTACAAGGTTATTGATAGAACAATGCAAGAAAGAAAAAGAAAATGAAAGGGAAAGTGAATGAGCTATCCCATTCTGCACACTATACAAGTTGTATGTGTATGTGTATGATACAACTACTAATACTAAATACATCATCAAGAAGATGATGACTACACGGAGAGAAACACTTGAAACTTGAAGAAAACAACAAGTTTTTTATATCACAATCTTCTTCGATCCCTTTGTCTTCTTTTTCTTCTTTTTCTTCTTTTTCTTCGTTTTCTTCGTATTCTTCTTCAAACTTTACTCACGCAAACATATACTGTACACTGTACACTGTAGATTGTTAACACACATGGATACATAAAAGAAGAAACTCATTGATATTTCTGTTTCTACTTTCTCCTCTTTTCTTATACCCACACACTTTTTCATCTTATTCCTTTTGTACTCAATACTCAATGTTCAATACTCAATACTCGAAACTCGAAACAAATACAGGTAAATAAACACAGAGAACATGATGACGGATGATGCACAATGCACAAGCTACAATGTTTCTTTTATAGATTTATAGCAAATGTACTGTGTATATCATATGGGTAATAAAGTATCATGTGAAATAGATGTAGAATTGGTTGGGGTTAAAAATATTCTGTATTCTGTATTCTGGATTTTGGAATCTGTAGATTGTTGAGGAAATCCCGTATGTATAGTGTCAATTGAACAAACATTTTTTCAATAGTTCCTCTTCTTTCCCTCTTCCCTGTTTTCAATTTAGGGTCTCTTGGGACAAAGTTCTGTTGGGAGTTGGGAATACTTGATATTTGTATTCTTCATTCTTCTCTCGCCTTCTTCTTCTCTCTTCTTCTTGTACCTTTTCCTCATAGTCTCAAGTGTACATTGTACATGTGAAATATGTAAGCTGTATGTAAAAGTAAGTTGACTACATCACATTTTGTCCTCTGTACTTTATACTTTATACAAATACTTGGTTTGTGGTAGATACATGATACAAATACACATGTAAAGTTTTGTAGGTAGTTTCATTCAACTTGTTTCTTTAGACTTTTTCCATGTCTCTAAATCGTTTAAGAGTGACCATTGACCATACTCTTTTTTTACAGAAAAAACCACCAACTCATACAATACTGTACTGTACTGTACTTTTGAAATTACTAGAGACATGAGAATTTTCATTGTACATTGTACTGACTCTACTGAAGTATCATTCTACTTTCTACAATTGTAATAAAAGTATAAAAGTAATAAGAGATGATGAAAATCAATTTGATGAGTAAAAAAGAACAAGTGACGAAAAGAGGTGTTGTTTAGCATCTAGTATCTAGTTTCTAATAGTAAATAGTAAAAAAAAACTATAATGACAAAGAAATGAAATAGAAATTGAAAAGGTTACAAGTTATAAAGGAAATGAACATGTACAATGTACAATGGACAAAGTACAATGGGAAACTATTGAACTCAGGTAAGTATCATAAGAATATAATGAAGTAAAAAGAATTAATAAAAGTAATAAAACAACTTTCAGTAGTTTATAAAAAGGTGAAAACTCTTTTTCATCCGTTTGCCTCTACATTTTAGATGATTTCTTTGGACATTGGACATTTGACCAAGAAGAAGATGAGCAGTTTAAAAATTAAGCGATAAGAGAAAATGGACAGAAATTTAGGAAGAAGGGTAAAACGTAAAACAGGAGTAAGAAAAACTACAAAACTTTATTAGATTTCTGATGATTCGATGAAGTACTTGATTTTTTTGTGTTGTTTCCTATTCCTTTTGACTTTATTCTTCTTGTTTATTGTATTTTGTATTTTGTACTTGTTGTTTCAAGTTTTCTAGTTTTTGTCGAGTGTTTCAATTGAATAAAAGTGTTTGGATGTGTATTGTCTATTTGAGTGTTTTTTTGATTTGGTGTTTTCCTGTGTTATGTGTTATATTGTTTGGAATTGTATTGTACATTGTGGATTGTGGTGAATTGTGTTGTGTTGGATTAATTAGTTTTTTGTAAGAACCTTTGCGACAGATATAATCCCCAGGAGAGAATAAGACCGGTCGGAGTCGGAGGACGAGTTCACATAGGAAGCCTGTATAAAAGAAATCAATAAATGAGCAAAAATCATGTACAATGTACAATGTGCAATATATTTACACACAATGTAAATAGTAAATACATGGTGAATACTTGGACAAATAAATAAACTGAATACAATACAATAAGTATTGTTTTAGCGTGTATCTTGTGTGATGTAACATATAACAATCATGGAAAGATCATTACAGTATTAAACTACATATAGATTATAGATTCATTTATTCTGTATTGTAGATTGTAGCTCACCCGCTTCCGTGTTCTGAAAGATTTCAACTCGTCTCAACGTGTCCAGGTGAACGTTGATTGCTATCTCTGCCTTTAGTTTGTCTAGAAAATGCACAAACAAAAATCATCATTAGTCCCTATTCCTTTTAAAACCATCAGTTGTTCAAGTTTTCTACGATACTTTTTACACATTTTGTAAATACAGATATTTCAACATCGCCATCTTTAATCTTTATCCTAGTCCAAAATACTTCATGTTCCTGCAGTACATTAAGTATTAAGTACAAGCATCATGCAAACAAATAATTAATGAAGGAATAAATGACAGAAGCTCAAGGAAAATGAAGCCTTTTCTCATAATGTATTAAAAGCCTGGAAAAATATGTTTCAGTGATTGAACCTCTTTAAATATCCTGATTGAACACTGAACACGATGAACTACGCTTGCTTCACACTTCACACTTAATAGTAAATGAAATGGCGTGTGTACAGTGTACATTGTACATAGATTATACATATGGTACATTATACGTAAATGTATGTAGTATGGAGTTGTGGAGAAAGGGAAAACGACCTTAGAAAAATGCACAACATTTCCCAATATGTAGAGGGCAATTTGTTTTAGTGGACTTCAGGTAGGTGCAAGGAGGATGGATGGATGGATGGGAGACGGAAGATTGAGAATGGAGAATGGGGAATGGCGAATGGAGAATGGAGAATGGAGAGCTATTATAAAGACGACCATCAATCTAGGAAAAGTAATAATACACTTAAATAAAGTATCGACAAAAGAGCATGGGAAAACCATGAGGCAGCCAATTTTTCTCATCCATCACATTGCTTGAGACTCGAGACTTGAGATTCTTAGGCTCGGGATATTTCAAGGCAGAGACCGAGAACGAGTTCGAGTTCAGCGTCCAAAGTCTACATTATACATATTACATATACTCGTGGTTCATTTTATATGTCTACCTTGGTCATTGCCTTGCATCTACTAACTTTTTATTCCAAGGCCTCTCAAGTCTCAACTCTCCATTCTCTTTACTACTATAGAAAATCCTTGCATTCGTGAATATATATCATTTACGTGTATACATATACTTTCTTTCATATACATTATACAGCATACACTGCCATCGGCTTCAAAAGCAATTTTTCCTAGACTTTCTCCTCCTTTCCTTCAATACTCTATAGTCTATAGGCTTTCATCCATGCTCCATTCCCCTCTCTCTCTCTATTTTCTTTGCCGTTCTTCATCTTTAACTGTGACTTTCCAAGTTGTACTCTGTGTAAGTTGTAAGTTGTAAGACTCGGCTTGAGCATCGGCAGTTGCTAGTTATGCCAAGTACTTGGCTCGAGGACCAAATCGACATTTTTCTTCAGGAAATTCAAAGTTGGCTAGCTCCTGGTAGCTTCATAGGTTTGGCTTGGCTTGACTTGGCTGGGCAGAGCAGAGTTGAACTGAATTGAGTTTTGAGTTGGCTCCATTGAATACTTTTGGTGTTTGGTGAACAGAACACGCGTGTACATTGTACACTATACACTATACAGACATAAGTATAAGAACTAAAACTACAACTATACTTATAATATATTATAATGAAAAGAGTAGAATGTGGAATATATTGTGCATAGATGTTCTATGGCGATTCTAATGCCGATGGATGAATTCTTCCTTCTCTTGGTCCATTATCCATTATGTTTTATTCATAGTCACACAGGGATTGAGAATGGAGAAAATAATACAGGAAAAAGACCCAAAGATTGGAGAAAAATCATATTAAAATGTGACTATGGTTTTTCAAGGTTTTTTATTTGTTCATCCTATCTAACTCAAATCCAACTTGAAACTTGATACTTGTTTTGTTTTTCTAGTATAATAATCCTTGATATGCTTTTATCGGTTAAGCTGTATCCGTATCTGTATCTGTGTCTGTATTTCCTGTGAAAATAATTGGCCATTAATCTACTGGTAATTCCAAATTCTGTCTTTCAGTCGATCATATTATTGTTAATATTCAAGCTGATTCAAAGCCAAGCCAAAATCTTCTATTTCAATTTTGTGTAAGAAGTAAGAAGTTGGGTAAGAAGCATTGGTAACTCTAATTGTTAATTATTGTGTATTGAATACCTCGTATAATACATTGAATTTAGGACAAAGAGGGAATTCAAGGTCAAAACTTGGTACTCGAAAACTCGAAAGGTAGTCATACAAGCGTACTATTAAATATTAATGTGTATTTTACAATTTATTTTAGACATGCAAGTACATTCTATATTCTATATTCATACATGAAGTTTCACACAAGGAAAAGCATTGGAAGCTAGAAATACGTAGATTCCGGGATGAAGAATAGAAATGGATTAGATACTGTGTAAAGGAGGCAGAATGTACAGTGTACAATGTAAAATGTACAGTGCACAGTACACAGTGCACAGCGTCTCTCACTGTTTACTTAAATTACACAAGAGACTGAGCAATTATATACTGGATTTGACTTTGAATGCATGTGAATTTGAATTGTGAGGACATGTATGATGCTGTTGTGGAGGATGACGAAGGAGACAAAGTACATGCATACCTTTCACCCTTCATCCTTCATCTTTCCTATATAGTTGTACCTTTTACCTCAGTGTTCAAAATCTTCAGTGTACAATACTATAGGCTCAATGCGCTCTTTATCTCTGGAATGGAATTTCCTAGTGTGGAACATGGTGTATGTTATGCATAAATGTAATACTATATACTATATTATAATATATGCGATGTACGATGTACGATGTACGATGTAGTGCATGCTTGTTCGTTTGGTTGGGCAACCTTTCACGTTTTGTTCTGAATTGTGGTCGACATTTCAATTTTCTCCTGGCTTAGAAACTTGATGGAACAAGTTTTCCATTAAATAAATATTTACGAAACTCTTTCTCTCTTTCATATACTTACAGGCTACAGGCAAATCATGATGACTGACGGTGTAATGACGTATGCACACTGTACAGTGTACAGTGTACATGGATAGATCTATTCAGGATCTAGAATTTAGAATCTAGAATCTTGAATCTAGGGTAAAATCACATTCTACTCTTTTTCTCCTTTCTCTATATTTTCTGTCACAACTCTATACAAAATGTGGGTGTCCCATACAAATTACATTGTATGCACACTGTATATCAATTCAACCTGTGATCAAAAGAAAAGTAAACTAAACTAAACTAAACTCTATGCAAAATATTCTAAAACACACACAACTCAGAATTCAGAGTTCACTCAGAATTCGTCCTCTTCTTCTCCGTCTCAGTGTAGAACTGTGGAGTCTGGAGTGACAGAAATCACCAGTTCTCAATTCAAAAGTTCTAAATTCTAAACTCTTGATTTTGGATTGGATTTTGATTTTGAATTCGGATTTAGATGTAGCTTGAAATTTAAAATTTAAAACCAAACGATAAAATTCAACTATTTAATGATTGATTACTGTGAACTGTGACTATACTAGCAAAACTCAGCGGGATCCCAAATCCCAAACAAACTGCAAAAACAATAACAGTTACAGACAAAGGAAGCACGTGGAAGAAATTTGACCAAGAAAATTACATGTGAATTAATGATCAATGTATACAAAATACTATTGGTTTAATAATAATAGCAGTAGCATATTCTGTTCTATCTTCTCCAGTTCTAAACTCAATCACCGTATACAATGTACAATGTACAAACATATTTATATATTCATTATACACACAGAATGTACGTAGGACACATAAATTATGCATATTTGAATCCGCTTTTCTCACAATCAGCACTCAGAAACTCAGAAACTCAGAAACTCAGAAACTCAGAATATCCTCATGAATATTTGCGTGCATACCTATACGTGTTTAACACAGGAGTTGTGAATAATTGGAAGTAGAAAGTAGGAAAGTTGGACTGTAGACTCACATTAATACTTGTATTATCTTTATCTTGTTACTTGTTATCATTAGAATGTAACAAATATATGGTAAATTCCAAATTCCAAAGCTGGATAAAGTATGTAGACTGTAGACTGTGGACTGTAGATTGTAGATTGTAGACTTTTGATGATACATGACATTTTGTCATATACATGCATGATGCATAATATATAATGCACATGTATGTACAACTGCAATCAGGGAAAGCATTCCATGGGTGTATATTTTCAAGCAAGTGTGGAAATCCTTTACTTACTTTCATCCTCATCCTTGTTGTGAGTTGTGAGCTGTTGGACTGTTGGACTGTAAATGTTCACTCTCACTTTCACGATTTACACTCATTTTGTAGTTGGTACATTTCACAATTCACATGCAGTGCACATTGTACATATCTATCTATATTAATGCAGGTATGTAGGTTGTAGGTTGTATGTTATATTTTGTTCGTAGACTTACAAGGAAATTGCAAGGTGTAAAGATCACATGAGAGATGAGAGATTCATCATCATTTATACATGCAGACAGACACTCGACGTGGAAAGATGGAGCAATTTGGGAAAGCGCTATTTCTCGCACTTTAATAGCCCGAGAAACACATGGATACAAAGTACAAAGTAGACACCAGACACTAGACACACACGGTGTTTATGTACCATGTACGTCTACTCTGATCTCTGATATCTATCACATCAGATGCCCAGACACTAGACTTTAGGCACTCTCTGAAATGTTGAGATAAAAAGGCTGGAGAAAGCTGGAAAAATGGAAATGGAAGATGGATAAACTAGAACTGGAGGAATATGAATCATCATGAAATATCATCATCACTGCAAATTGCAAATGGTACTGGTAAATTGCAAGGCAAAAACTGGTGAGAAATTTAGATATTGTACATTATACGGACGTACAGATGCATGCAGAACAGATAACAGATATTATGCATGTAAAAAACAAGAGATATTATCTTATTTTGGATGGCGATGTGAATGTGAAAGTAAAAAAAACTAGACTAGAACACTTTCCCCTTTTTTCACTTACCAGGAAGACAGCTGAAGAAAGATGGCGGAAAGAAGAACAAAACGAAATCCGGTTGAATCCAATCCGATCCAATTCAATCCAATCCATGGAAAGGGAAACACAAATAGGAAAATGTAAACATCATAAAATACATGTATGATACAGGATACTTTTTTTTACCTTTTCCATTAAAAGTTGTAAAAGTAACTTGTAACTTGTACTGATCCATCTATTTTCTACTTTCTGCACAAGTCAAGTCACCATTTCTCATTTCCCATTTCTTGATTATACAAGTTATAAATAAGTTAAGCCACAAGCTACAAACTACAAGTTACTAGTTACAAGTAAATTAGCTTTTTATTGATTTTATGCCAGAAAATAAATAAACATGTTCAATGTTCCCTTGACTTACCTGACAGCTTTCTCCTCATCCGAACACTTTTGAGTTAACCACAAGTAGTCAAACCATTTAATCACTTTTACTTGCAGGTAATTGGGCACTCGTCTCATTCTCATGTATGTCTTCACACCGTCCAGTTTGGCTAGAATAAATAAAAAAAAACAACAAACAAAATTAAGTTTTTTTTAACCCGGATTTTTAAAGTGATCTATGCAATTTAAATCATTGTTATAATTTATTATTTTTCATTTATTATTCATCATTAAATGCACTTAGCATTTTTCCTGCTTTTTTTAGCCTAAATCTATTTTTTACTTCTGTACTTTTGAACTTGATGAAGTAACACTGAAAAAAAGAAGAAAAATCTAGTCTGAAATCTATTTATATGTATTGCATATTCTACAGAAAAAATAGCAATTGGACCTTTATCTGATTCATTCTATTTTTGTACAAATAGTGAACAAAATTTCACTGGAATTTTACATTCCTTTAAAGAGGTCCTTGAAATGTAAAGTGTAGATTGTAGATGTACAATGTACAATGTACATTGTACATAGATTCTGTAGAAATTTGAATCATGGATCATGTGGAGAAGAGGCAAAGAAGAATGGAATGATAATTGACTATATAGAGCTAAAGGATGAGTAGGATAAGAAGTATGAGGAGGAAGAGGAGGAGAAGAAGATAAAGAAGAATAGAGATGAATTGAGGTACTTTGTACAGGGAAAAGGAAAAAGGGGGAGAGAGAGAGCCGGAAGGACGTGCAAAAAAGATGGTGAATATAAAAGAGAGAGTATGAAAAGTAGGATAGACTCTAGACACACCGAGGAAAATATCAGTAAAAAGGGTTTCTTTTGCTACTCCTTTCAAAATTTTCTCCATTGACATGTGAGCACATGGATATCACTGGGTGTAGGCTAGAGCATAGATTATAGAGTATAGTGTATAGAGGATGAAGGATGATAGACGGAAAATGAAACAAGAATATGACGTCATTCAAGAGCTTTGACTTTGTGAATAGAACCATGCAAGGGAAATGAAGCAGCAGGGAGGAGAAAGTGAAAGAGAAGGAGAAAGAGAGGGATCGTTCAAGTCAAAAGTATACCTAGAGATTTCTGTACAATTTATTCTAAATCCGGAATACATATCCTCTTTTTTTATAGATACACACAGTAAATACCCATAGTACAGATAGATGGATGGATGGATGGATAGATAGGGATAAGATACAAGTACTTAATGTCCACTGGATTTTGTACTGGAACTAAAAACCGTCTCATGAACTTCCTCAAGCGTGGAATCCCATCACATATCACCATATTTCCCTCCTCACTCACTCTTGTCTACATTACTACATACCTGTACTAGAAATTCCCAATTGTACTCCTATCTGTATTGTGTATTGTGTCTCACACAGAATCTACAAAATCTACAGTGTACAGTCTACAATTTTCAATATGATATAAGATATAATTTTACGCTATTTCTGGATTCTAGATTCTAAATTCTAGAAAGATCCTCCATTCTATGTATTTTATGAAGAAAAAATCCAAAATCCAGAATCCAGACAAGGATTTTATGAGATTCAAATATACTCTAGGTTCTAGATTCTGGATTCTAGATTCTAGATTCTAGATTCGGACTTGACAACTTGAACCAAGCAGCCAACCAATCATAACCAAAAGGAGGACGAGAACATTCAAAACTACCCAAAATCCTATTCTAGTACTAGAAAAGCTCGTTACGAAATACTTGTCACTTGTCATACATATGCATAAAAACCACCTTAAAATATACATTGTGCACACATTGCACATGGTATTGTATCATGTGTGATGAATAGAAATACAGATACAACTGACTTGTCAATGGAAATTGATGCAACGTACATAAATATACATAAACCCTGAGCATTGAGCATGTTAGTTGGTAGTTGTCAATTGTCAATTTTTCTCTTGGCTGACTGACCTCAAGCCGGATTTTAGCTCAAGGCTCAAGGCTCAAGGCTCAAGAGAACCAGAAACCAGAAGTCTTATCTACATCACCTACATAAGTATTTTTAGTGCATATAAAGAGGATTCAAATTTGTAAATTATTCGATCCAATGAGCAGAAAGGAAGTTGAAGATTCATCAATTTTTGCACTTTCAACTGTAGTACATATGATTTGTGCTTTTTCTTGCGGCCTCAAGAATCAATAATCAAGAATCAAGAACTCATCAATTTTCTGGACAAATAAAAATAAAAAAGAGATGTATGTCATGTTGCGCGTCTTACAGATGATATGGAACACGGAGTAAAAAAAGCAGATAGAAGAAATTTGAAGTCAACAGCCAACAGTCAACAGTCAACAGCCGTAGAAAAAATATAAAAATAGGCATGTTTTCTGTTTGGCTAACGTATAACGTCAATGAATTAATTTAATGTACAGTGTAATGTGGTTTAGGTAGAGTATTTTTGTCATACTTTTCCATCTTCCCATCTTCTGTCCATTAGCGAGACGTTAGTCGAGAAATATTTCGCATCACTCCATCTTATGTACAATTTAGCCTACAAAAAGATGTAGGTCTCATCAATGATTTCTCATCGAAGGGAAAGCATCAATAACTGATTAGCGATCATTTATGGAGACAAATTGAATCACCGTGATGTGGTCTGGTTTGGTCTGGTAGTAAATGGACATTTATTATCCCTGTTGGACAAATTCCCACATCCTTCCATTTTTCTACGCTTCATACACTTTTGATACTTGCCGCTCTTTTGCAATACCACTACAGATTACAGATGCCTGTCAGTACGTAATCAATAATCCATAATCAGTAGCGCATCATAAATAACGCACCGAGAAAGAAGAAAAAGAGTCCACATGTGCAATGTACATGTGCATCAATGTGTTATTTAAAGATGACATGGATTCATCGAGTTGATGCTCCTCATTCCTAATTCCTAATTCCTAATTCGAAAGAGGAAACTTTTATTCCATACATAGTTCTACCCACAGAACTTTGAGCTTTTCGCCCTGAGTACAAAAAGATGGTCAATGGTCATCAACACCCACACTTCAATATCATATCATTTATCATTCATCCTTCATCATTTCTAGCTCTGTTAAAATACTAATGGATTCCATTGAATTTTGAATTCTAGATCCCTCACGCCGGCGTCATCAATGACACGCCGCAGGCTAACATTTGGTTATTTTTCCTCGAAAAAAATACAGATGACTGTGCACTGTGCAAACTGACTCCTAAAGTATAGTTTTATGTAAAATAAATGACAAAGGTCATGCACAAGCTTTAATCTACAATCTACAATCTCAACTTGAAGAATTGGAATTTGCCCCAAACTACAAACCGAAACCAAAACCAAAACCAAATTGGTTAGTTGATTTAGCAAAGTTGTAAGTTATTAGTAAATGGTAGATATAGCAAATAATACATGACAAATTTGGGTTTTTGATAAGAACAGGAGCAGATGACGGATGACGGATGACAGTTGACAATGGGACAAAATAATGGGAGAAAAAAAAGAGAAAGTTGCTCCTGTTTTCTCTATTAAAGATTGAAGAGATGTCTGAGGGCTGAGGGCATTACATTACAGAGTACAGCCGTGCATTTTCTACTTTCTATGCTCTATACTCTGTAGTTTACACGTATGCCTCACGTTCCCAACTCTCAACTCTCAATTCTCAATTCTCCATTCTCAATATTCAGCTCAGCTCAGCTCATGCTCAAAACATATCAGTTACGTTCCCAGTACTG
This sequence comes from Sminthurinus signatus, assembly GCA_019776565.1. NCBI lineage: Eukaryota > Metazoa > Arthropoda > Collembola > Symphypleona > Katiannidae > Sminthurinus > Sminthurinus signatus. Next base: position 18,734 of record JABASP010000133.1, read on the forward strand.
TAGACTGTACAGTGTATACAGTATACAGTATAGTGCATGGATCCATGTGAGTGTTGACTGCAGTGGAGTAGAGTGGAGGGGTCGTTGCTATATGGATTCTCATTGATTTTCTGCATCTCTCTTCTCACTTTCTCTCTCTGTGTCTTTCTCTCGTCTGAGTGGAGGAAGAGGAAAAGGAAAAAGAAAGCAGGCGGTAGGAGGCTGTAGCTCAGTTACAGACAGCAGAGGAAGCAGAGAAAGTGAGAGTGTGAGTGAGAAAAAGAAGGAAACACTTGAGACTAACAAAAAAAAATTCCCCGTCTTCTCTCTCTCTCTCACACACTGTTTCTCTTGAGTCTTGAGCTGCTGCTCATATGATGAAAGTTAAGAATAGTCACTATGCATCTGCAATCCACGTATACCAATATAATACATAATACACACTTGTAATGTACAGTGCATATTGCATATTGTATATCTGTGCACAATTGATACGTGTTTTCCTGTACAGTATATTCGTACATATTCATGCCCACCTAGTTTCTAGTTCCTAGTTTCTGGTTTCCAGTTGCTGTTTCCTAGTTAAAGAGGATATTGGATGTTGGATCTTCCAGAAAAAAGTGAAATGAGCCGAGTATTTATGGATATGGATAACTGCATCTGTATACTGTATAGTGTAGATGTTACCCTCAATTTAAACAATTTGCAATTCTGTACATTGAAACACTTTGGACGCATTTCTATTTCAAAAAATAACAAGTGGAAGCATATTATTATTATTTTTTTACTTCCAAGCTCCGAGCTCCTTTCGATTTACAAGAAATCTTTCATTTAAAAATACTTTTGTCTTTTAATATTTTCATTATACTGATGTCTAAGTTTTTATAATTCGTATCTTTATTCTGAGGTTTAACTATATTTTACATCAAGTGTATCCTCATCTGCATCATTAAAAATATGTAAGGTGATTTTTCCCATAAAGAGCTATGGATTGATATTTAATATACTAAAGCGATTCCTCAGAAGAAATGCTACAGATTCTTCAATTCTCTAACTGACCTGTAACATGTATTGTAAATGATATTCCTGTATACGTAAGCTCCGCTGAGTCGAGAGTTGGAGGCAAAGTAGTTGCGAAATCACGAAAGTAAGAAAAAAAAGTAGCTAACAAAACAGATCCAAGTTTTTCTTTTTCTTTCTTCTTGTTGCAATAACGCTAAGGTTACATGCAGAGATACAGAAAAATATCCTCAATCCTCACTGTTAGCATTTATCCCATATCCCATGTATTAGTCAAGTAGAAAGTAGAGGTTTAATACTTAATATTCTTTCGTGTTGGCTCTGACACTGACTTTCATAGTAAGAGTAAAAAGTACAGTGGACATAGTGCACAAGCAAGTACAGGCCATAAACTCAAAGGCCATCAAGAAGAAGAAAGCCTACTCATCATTGCACTAAACTAAACTTAAAAATACCCTTCCCTTTTTTTGCTAACTAGCTTAAGCATGAGCACTTTCTCCCACTTGATTTTTGCATTTCCTTTCCTTTCTCCTTTTCTTTAAAAGTATGAAGTATGACGCGTAGTTATGAATTTAATCGGCATATAATATCAGAATAGCCAGTAATTCATTCTAGATAATTTTCTACTTTTCTGTGCAGTCAGTCCAGTCCAGCAAAAAAAGTAAGGCATTTTAATCAAATAAAAATTTATTTCTTAGCAAGTAACGGAGATTTATTTACTCTTCCTTCTTTGTTTTTGTTCCTTCTCTCACATTTTTCATAATTTGGAAAATTAATCATGGTTCTTACTCTTCTTGTTAGTCGTACGTTTTTGCCACTATTTGTCTTCTTGTTTACATGGTAGTAAACGGAACAACTTTTTTCCACATAGTTTTTGTTCATTCACTCCGAATTATTTACTAATTACCTAATGTTGTTTTTTTTTGTTTTGTTATGAATAAGAAAATTTATGACAGATGAAAAAACCTTGTTTTACTTGTACATTTAATTTTGAAACAATGTTTTTTCAATGTTTAGTTTTTGCATATCCTTTTGATGGATTTGGATTGCTTAAATTGTAAAACATTTACTCAAATCTTTAGTAGGTAGCCTTTTTTCTTGGGAAATTTATTACCAAAGGAGAGATGTACTACATCTATGTGACTATTTGGTATTTGGTGAAAGTTTTTTTTACATCCTTTTATCCGAAATCTGAAACGAGTTCAACGTCCAAATTGTACAAAGTGTACAGTGTACAGTGTACAATGTACAAACTATTTACAGGGAATAAAACAGATGAAAAGATTTTCATGTGAAAATCAATATTAATTGCTTTGGTTTTATTCACAAGGCATCGTATCACAGAATGTACAAAATGTACAATTTGATATATGATACAACATACGATACAAAATGTAGAGTACATTTTGTATGATAAAATGAGAGTAAATGAAGTGAACATGAATCTACTGTATTTTCTGATCTGTGGTTATTGTACTTTGGACAGATTGAAGATTTGGATGTTAAATTTAATGCTTGTTCAGTTCTATTGTCCTGTACTGGGTACTAGATACTAGAAACTGGATAATACTACTTTTGTACATTTTGAAGACTGCGTATCCTATCACGGCTCACATGTCATATATCATACATACACTACACTTGTATCTACATATATATAAATGATACATCTACATCTATTATCTATCTTGTACATCGTACATCGTACATGTGTTTTGTGTTTAGTATTTTGTATATAATTTTTTTGTACATGGTACAATGTACATTGGTGTCTGTAGTCTGTAGTCTGTAGTGAGAGTAGTCTGTTTTTATTAGCAGCCATCAAATAGAAAAGCGAGACAGCAGAACAAGAAGAGCAAGAAGAAGGAGAAGAAGAGTAAATAGAGTGAAGGAGTGACGGTAATCAATAGATGTAGTAGACATATATTATACAGGCAGAGACAGAGACAGACTCGACAGAATAGAGAGTAGATGTCAATGTTCGTATTACGGATGGAGTATGGAGTATGGAAAACGTTGATACTACAGATACAGATACAGAGACAGGAAGAGGACGGCGGATCCGATAGGAAAAAGAGAAAAGGGTAGCAGAAGACACAGAGAAAGTGGGAGAAAGCTAGAGAGAAAGTGGAGGAATAGTCAAAGCTTACTCATGAAAATATCCATGCTCCATGTTGTTAATGTGTATGCATATGTGGGATTTTATAGTTGAGGAGCAATTCCCATAAAAATAAGGGTAAGTGCACAATTGAGCTCTACATTTCACATTCTCCGTACGTCTATCCCATCTCCCATTCCTTCTACGCTCCAAGTTGTACTGTGAGTCTCGCATGTATTTATGTTAGGATACATGGAACATGGATCTGTGGGTTGTGGGTCCAATCTGGTATCTATAGTATCTATAGTATCTGGTTGGTTGCCTAATGCTGATTCTAGTTCTGGTTGGAACTGGTTCTTTGGTCTTTGGTCTTTGGTGTAAGTTGCTCCAACCAACTTGTTAAATCTCCCTTTAGTGCCAATCCAATAAATACTAACGGAAAAAAATCCCTAAAACTCTCACTCATTCACTTTATGTTCCTACATTATTTTATGCCATGAATGTGCATTCCACATCAAACCATCAAACTTCCTTGCTTGCTTGGTGGATGGAACAAGGCAACGAGAGGAGAAGAGAGCAAAAGAGACAAACAGAGAGAAAAAAAAGATGTTATGTGAAAAATTGACGGAGAAAAAACAAGAAGACAAGAAGACATTTGACGCCTGACGCCATCGTTCCAAAGCATCTGAACATAAAAATCAAACTCAAAATCAAAATCAGCGTAAAAGGAAAAAAATCATTCCAAGCTCCAAATAGCATTGTAAATTGACATATCTGTGTGTGTTGTCTTGTGTTTTGTGTTGTGTTATTCACACCCCATAACATGTGTAAAAACTCACCCATAAAAAACAACTTCTTTTTGTTTTGTACATTCTTATTTTCATTTTCATTTAAATGTTAAAAGCTAATAAAACCAAAAAAAATTGTATAAAGAATTGTAGGAAAACATTCTTCACAACAATTTAAAATTAGCTTTTTTTACATGTGACACCTAACCTTTGTCAAAATTTGACAACTTATTAAAATAGGGCGATACACAGATTGAGAATCAAAAGAAGGAAAGAAAAAAATACATCTTTAGTATTTTGTATTTTGTACTTGGAGCTTTTTACCAAACTGGAGGTTACTTTGCTCGATTTTCTTATGGGTATAACGCTGAATAAATGTGTTGTTGATAACTATACACAGAATGTACATTGTACATTGTACATAGTATATTCATAATATTTTGACGCTTATGTGTAAAGTACTACAAAAACTGCACACACTTTCTTTGTATATAATTATAATGGAGATTGCCTTTAGATTTTTACGTGTGAATGTAAGTGGGGGGAGATGGAAAGGAAAGCACGTTTTTACATGAAGAGTATAGACACACCGTGGTACGTTGGTACGTACTCCCATTAGGTGAGATTTCCTCCGTGTAATTTGTTTAGAGCATCATCATTAGCATTAGCATTAGCATCAACATCAACATCAGCCTTAGTCTCGAGTCTCGACTTGAGTCTCCGCATCAGCACCAAGAACCAAGATTGCGGTGAGTTGCTGTATGTTTTTAGCTTGTAGCTACCATTTAGACGGCATATATTTTAAATCCATCTCACTCCTCATTTCCATGCATTTTCTCCTTCATCAGTTTTCTCTTTTCTCCATCATGCCCTTTTTACTTCAGCCTGCCTTAGCCCAACTCAATGACTTTGATACAAAATATAGAATATAGAATATAGAACACAGAACCAGTGGAGTATGTATGGATTTTCTATTTTCTATTTCGTATTTCGTATTTCGTGTTTGGTATTTTGTATGACGCCGGATTGGGATTCACACTGAAAGTGAAGCTGAAGCTGATACTGAAACTAGAGCTAGAGCTTGGGCTGGAGTTGACTGTGACTGAGCCTGAGGTTGAGATGGAGATTGGGGAATTTACACAAATTGGTTGAGCACCAACCCGGATTTTCAATGAAAGCTATTCGGCTTAAACTCTATTCAACTTTTCCTCCTCTTTTCTCATCTCGTCTTTTTTTCCCTTTCTTTCTTCTTTTCTTCTTTTATTTTACCATGCACTTTCCCTTTCACTTTCTCTTTTCTCTTTTCAAGTGGAGCCTCTTTCTTCTAGCTCCATAGTATCATAGCATTGTAGACTTTCCCTCTGCCTTTTTTGCAGTCATACAACGTACAGCATATAAAATACGGATACAAGCGCAACGAATCTATAGAATATAGAATACAGATCCTAGAGAATGAAAGAGCTTGTCCTATTGAGATTTGAGATTGAGGTTGAATTTGGGATTTAGAAGGAGGCCTATTGAACTTGGTCAAAGAGGTTTTAAAACAACAACAATCTACGGAGCTCCATCGATATATTTTACATTCTCCATCCCACAGCCCACATCCACCAATTTCATTCACTCATATATAATATGCATTTACAATGAACTATACATTACACATGTGTATGTACTATATAATATCAAAATAGACTTGGATTCACTTCAACTTGTTTAACCTCATCTCATCTCCTTTCTTATCATATTTCTTATCGTTTTTGCATCCAAGGATAGATAGAAAGATAGATAGATAGAAAATTGAGCATTAAATCTCTCCTTACTCTACTTTTCTAAACTTAATAGCTATCTTCTATATCTTCTATCTTCTACCTACTAGTGAGTAGACTAACAACGGAAAAGTCACGTCACGTCACGTCACAGATGCAGCTTTCCAACTTTTCACAAGTGCGTTCCAAATCTGATGATGATGATATGAGTTAAACTTGGATTGGCTGAATTGAGCTGATTGTGAGTTGAGTTTGGTCGAGTCGAGTTGAGTCTAGTTGAACTTTCACCCATTAGTAAACTAGACGACTTTCCTAACAATTAATCAAGTGGATTCCATCACAAATATACTGTACGTACAGATATAGGATAGGATACGAGAGTTTTCTACTCATGTCATGTAAAATTTTGAAAACTTACACCAGTCAATTAATTAAGATGATCCCATTTACCATTTATCGCTTAGCAGAAAAAGTGCTGGTTGCTGGTAGCTGGTAGTCAACTATGGTACACATGTATAACATTGATCAATTTCATTTTCCTGTTCCTTTTCCTGTTCCTGGCCCTGTTCAAATCTGAGAAACATATTACGGATCAATTTTTCTAACTTTTCCCCAGAGTTTTTGAATCCTGTGGAGAATTCAGACAGTTAGGCCAGAGGCTTAGTAATCGAAATCAAATGATCACTAGTAAAAGTATTAGAGCTAGATGATGGGTAAGAGGTGGAAGATGTATAATGTATAATCTTACATACATGTGTGTAAGAAAGCTAAGAGTTCATTTCTCATATTTATTTGTAAAAGTTAAGAAATATATTCCAAGGATGAAGAGTATAATTTATAGTGTAAAATATACGTTGGAGCGTCGTGTGCAAAAGAGGAGTTTTTTAAAAGTTTCTTTGATGCGTGTGTGTGTTGTGTGTAAAGAAATGAAACGCACACGTCTAATTTTTAATTTCTATGTATCGCATAATATACTGTCTAGTGTTTAGTTTCTAGTTTTGAGTTTCGAGTATCTACTCTGTATTCTGTTTGGCGGGCTGCATTTACAAGTAAGTAGGAATTTGCATGAATTTAAACTCCCGACATTTCCTACACGGAGCTTTTACTTTGTTTTTAGTACAAAAGTATACACTGTACACTGTACACTGTACACTGTACGGTGTACATTGTACAATGGCTACGTAAAGGAAATATGCAAAATGCAAATTAAGAATTTGAGCTGGCGGTTGGAGAAGGAATGGAATTGTACATTGTACATATAAGATAGTTTGGAGAAAGGAGAATCGAGAACAGAGTATGGGGATTTTCTCCAAAGGAGATGTAAATGTAAATTATTATAATTAAAGAATAAAGAAGAGCTGCATACTCTCTATTATACTTTCATGAAGGCGCGGATGTACAAGAAAAGAAGACAAACCTTGTCGAGTCATATATAAATAGATACAGTGTAAAGAAGATACTGTATCTTTTTTTAGTATTTGAATTTCTAATGAAAATTTTCTAATTGCACGCTGCTCAAATTCAAATATATCTAGGGTATATACTGTGTACTTTTTACATTTTACAAGCATGTATAATGTATAATGTATATACTGTATACTATAGGGATACGGAACGGGTTTATGCATTATGTATTTTACATGTACCTACTACCTACTGTTTCACTCTATACTCTCTATACACACGGATAGAACTCACAGTTTTACATTTTTAACTTTTTGTGACGACATACGGACAACTAAAACTAAAACCAGAACCAAAATCAGAATCAGAACGCAAAATAGAGAACGGCAACGGAAAAAAATCTAAAATCTAAAAGGAGGAAAGGATTCTAAAAATTACTACCAAATGAAATTTTTTTCTCTGAAATTTAGCTCAAGGCCTCCTCTTTTTTTACTACTTTTTTTACTTTTTGACTCGTACTTGTACTTGTATTTGGACTGGATTGGACTGGCTGGAATGAAATGGTTTGGCTTTTGCTTTTGCTTTTGCTTCAGTGATTGTATAAATAAAATAAATTTTTAAGATGAGAAGATGTACTTTTTTTCCATGTATATAATATACAGTGAGGAAAAAAGAGTAAAAAAAACGTAAGAGTGAAATTCCAGATATTCTCTATGAGTAAAAGAGAAACACTCACTTTCCTTTTCAACACACATATGTACAATGTACATGTAGGAATATGCAACGTATAATAAATTGTATGATTGCAGTGATGTGAAACTTGAGAATTGAGACTTGATATAAATTCATGCATCATTTGAAATTCACATCACTTGGCTGGATTTTTTTCAATGCTCAATGTTCAGTGTTGAGATTTCTCTTCCTTTGACTTCCCTCATACTCAATACTCATACCTCACATCTCACATCTCACATCTATCTGTACCATGAACTATGAATTATGAAAAGTCACAAGTGCATCTGTATATTTTATGCTTGAGCTCCTACATAATGAATCATGTACAGATATTATTCTACATGACATTCTACATTCTACATGGTACGTAGAGATTCAAAGCTGTATCTAGTATCTAGTCATGTCTAGTCATTCATTTATAACGTCATCCAATTTAAAACGGGTCATGGGGGACGAATGCGTAAGCCATGGAAAATGGAAACACAGGAAAAACTTGCGTATGAAAATTCATGACATGAGACATCTAATATCTACAACAATCTACATACTACATACTACACACAAGGAAATTCCAGGAACAGAAACAGAAACAGACAGCATTACCTCATGCACACATTTATTTAAACCAATTTGTACAGACAGGCAGACAGACAAGCGGTGACGATTCAAGGTGGTTTTTCTTCTCACTTTCCTTCACACATGGACAAAGTGAGTCGGTCTCGCTCTCATCCTAGATTCTAGATTCTAGATCCGAGACACCGTTTACGCTTAAACATACAACATACAGCATACAGCATACAAGTGACATTGGAGATCTAAAGAGAAGTGGAAATGAAAGACATAGAGAGAGAGAGAGATAAGGACTGGGAGAAAGTGTCGGTGTGTGTTGGTGCATATCTGTAAGGGAGCGGATGACTAGGGATAAACTCGAGTGGATATAGAGTACAGAGTACAGAGTACACAGAGAGAAGTCAAGTTGAAATTAGGTTACAAAGTCTTTTCTATTTCTGGTAACGTATCGATCTCTTTTTTTCATACATCTAGATACATACATGGTACATGGGATGTAGAATCAACACTGCGCTTTAGCTATCTCTACTTTTACTTCCACTTCCACTTCCACGCTATCAACAGACCTGCACAATATCCCACCATCTTCATATCATGTAGGGAGTAGGTAGTACTCCAAGTATACAGTAGAAAAGAATATTATACTCCGTACACTGTACACTGTACACACTGTGTGAGCGTTCTTCAATATGAAGCTGGATAAGTAAAGTAACGGTGCTTTTTTTACTTTTATTTTCACCACTATGTGTACTCTTGCTCCAACTCCAACTCCAACTCAAGCTCCTGCTACTCTTATTAGCCATTAGCTACACTCTACAAACTATGTAGCCATTGCATAGAGCATCGCCACTATTACATACTACAATACTACATACATGAGGACAGAAAGAACAAAAGAGAGAAAGCAGCTCCTTTTCCTTTTTCTCTCTCTCTTCATCCTTTTTTAGCTTTCTTCTAGCCGACAGTGAAACCGCAATTTTTAACCTACAATGTCTCTGTCTGTATTTTTTGTCTGCTCTTTTCGATGCTTGTGAGAATATCTGTATCTGTAGAATTTAGATTCTAGAACTGACCTGTTTTTCAACCTCAGTCAGATTGATGAGGAGTTTTTTCTTCAATAGTAATTTAACAAAAATATCAATATTGTACAAATAATATGAATATTTTTTGTCCTCATTTAACCTCAAACATGTACAATGTATTTTTGTATTTTGTCATGCTCCTTTGTTCTAAATTTTACGTCCACTGTCATATTTCTATGGAAAACTGAAAACAAGGGTCATGTTGGTGTATTGCAGTTGAGGTTGGAAAAAGAATAGGCATCTGTTTTATTATTGAGACTGTAAATTTAGTTCAAAGGCATTGCTCAAAAATTGAAACCAATCCGGGGTTATCTGTATTTTTCTGAACATGAACATGAAATGTGAAATATGAAAAACAAACATGTTTACAAAATTCAAATCAAGTATTTTATTACCAACAGGGCATATTTTGCAATAGACAAAACTATCCTAGGAAAGGTGGGTATGTAGAGATATTTGAAATATTGATAGTGATATTTTATTTCTGGTACAAAGTATAAAATATAAAGTACAGTTATTGAATCCCTTTGTCTATCTCTTTTACTTTTATGGTTCAGTTTGTTGTTCTGATCTCGTTCATCATGTTCTTCTCTCAGGCAAGGTTTTCCGTTTTCCAGTCCTTCATTAACTTTAAAATCAAACTGTCAGATATTTGAAAAAGTTTAGATGTGGAACTTGGGACTAGTTTTAAATTCATCCAAAATTTACTTGGATTTAAATTGAACCGTTTACTAAACCATGTACACATTGTATATTGGATATTGTACATTGTACATGAAATAAACACGAAGGATGAACAAATTGAACAAGATGGATTTAGATGTACCTATATGCCCATTTCAAATTTCAATACAATCTACAATAATACTAGACACTAGACAATAACAAGTAATGATACAAGTTGAAATGAAATTGTAAAAATAAAAAATAAAGTAAAACAAAAGTTGGAGTGAAACGTGTTTATGTATACCTGTAATAATAATAATACTAATGCAGCTGGAAATAAACGGAAACTTGGTTTAAATTGAACTAGGGAAACAACGGGAAAATGCAAAAAAGAGAAAAGAGAAAGTAAGAAGCTGCATGTAGAACGTAGAATGTAGAATGTACAAAGTACAGTGTACAAGGTAGAAGACAGGCAGGGAGAGGGAATTTATTCGTATTCGGTTTCGGATTCCAATTGGAACTCGAATAAACTTTAGTATGCGCACACGTCATTTCATTTTTGCATGCGTCTGGTTTTTCTGTACTTGAGTGTATGTATCTTTAGGTTGTATAATAAGTGTATTCGATCTCTCATTTTCATCCTCATCCTCATCCTATATTCCTACATTTACTATAGTATATTTTGTACATTGTACATACTAGAAGAAAAAACAGACATGGAACAGGAGCCGAGATTTTATTCACAATTGAGTTGCATGTTTGTTGTTTAGCGTTCGACTTGTGGTGCTTAGACTCCGAAGAATCAAGCTCCGAATTCAACAGCCTGAACTCTGAAAATCTAGCATCCAGAATCTAGAATCTAGACTCAATGTTCTCTCTGTTTCTTTGTCTACTTGTTTTTGTGTTTGTGCTTTGTTGTTTGGTTGGCTCTTATCGTTTTGCTTGGTACAAACAAAACAAAACAATGCACAATACACAATTGTGTTTATGTAGATAGAATGCAGAATATATAGGCCAAAACTAGATTTTATATTCTAGACAAAGTATACACTGAAAATGCCTTTTAACAAGTAAAATGTACAATGTAGACAGGGCAGAGTGTAACAAAGGAAAAACAGATCTGCACACACATGCATATAGACACTTATCTTGTAGCCCATAATATTTACCCAGGGATTTGTTCATATCGTTTGAATCGGTCTTTTGGCGTCGCAACCTCTCATGCACAATACACAGCACACAAGTAAAAGTAATTCAATACCCTGTGACACAACATTGCCTAATGTAAAGTGTGTAGTGTGTAAAGTGGAGTTTGTAGCATCTATTATGTATTATGTATCATGTATTGCATGTATAGTACTGTCTAAGGATAAAAAGGAAAATGAGAACGACAATGACAATGATAGCGACAAAAATGGTGTAGTTTCTTGGGCTTTTTTCTACTCCTTTTAACTAGTCCTGTACACTGTACACTGTGTTACTTTCTTCGGCTAAATTCTACAGCTAATACAGTCGTACAGTCTTTAGTCTCTGGCCTATACTTTCTAGTCTACACCTATTGGCTTCAAAATCCCAAGTCGTATCATTTACCAGAGTGAAACAACGTTTATGAGCCGACTTTGGACTCACTTACCATTTCCCATTGCCATACACTCGGCTCTAAATGGAGGATAGCGGATAGAGGTAAAAGTATCTAGATTCGAGATTCTAGATTCTAGATGCTAGATTCTAGATCTAGAATTTAGATCCTAGAAGAAAAAGCTGTGTGCATTCCGATTCTGAATGCTCCGCGTAATGCTGAAATTCAACATTAAATTGGAGAAAGCTTTTAGATTTTTTAGATAGGTAGCTCTCAGCTTTCTAGCTACTCCAAAATAGAAATTTTCACAGCCATGTACTATGCACTATTATCCTATTCTTAGGTAGGTATGTGTGAGAAAAGATTCAGGAAATTCATTTGAATTGTCTTATTTATCTATATAGTCATTTTCATGAAGCTCAAAACTCAAAGCTCAAAGAAAAAGATTGTAAAGTTACAAACTTGTGGTTTTATCCGTATTTTTTATTTGTTGTACCTTTAAAATTTTAAACAAGTGACAATAATAAAAAATATAAAATAGAACTTTAGCAAAAAACTACTTTTCATAAATAGAAATGAAATTATACGACAGCTACAATTTATAATTAGATTCTAAATGTATTATTCTGTTTCTGTTCTTTCACATTCATATTTTTTAGCATTAAATTTTGCATGATGGAGAAAATTAATGTGTAAAATTTGACGTTGTCACTGTTTAAAATTTAAAATCCAGAGAATCAGGGTACTCTGACTTGATGCTCGATGTTAAAACTTCTTTTCCTAGAGGAAATTAATGATGTACTCGTTTTGCGGTTTTCTATAAGTCTGTTTGTACATCCATTTCGGTTTCAACTTGGAGTCACAGTACTTTCGACTAACTTGTATGTTGTATGTGACAATAAGTAGTAGTGGGAGAAAGTAGAGTCATTTTATTCCTCGTGTCATTTTGATGAGGTGGGAAAGTACAACTTTAAACATTCAAACAAAATGACACAGAAAATAGAAAGTATCATGTGTATTAAGGGAAACAGAAATGTGAAATGTGGTATTAAATTCAGTTACCTATTTACTATTTACGATTTACCATTTACTGTTTTCCATTTTCCGTTCTACCTTGCACATTGTAAGTTGTAATGTTATGTGTAGTGCCTAAAACAGGAACATGGTATATGAAACACGTACAACGTACAATGTATAATGTACTAGGTAAAAGAGAAAGCAATCCATAAAGTGTACAATGGAACAAAATGAACCAAAATGAAGCAAAATGAAGTACAGTGTGTAGATAGATAAGAGTGAAGAGAAGAGGGAGAAAATGTGTAGGAAAACCTTCTTTTGAAATCACATTAAAAATTTGATGACTCATGTTTTCCTCGTTGTAGATACTTTAAATAGATGGAACGACAAGACAATTTATTTTTGCTTGCAAGCAACTTGAATTTGAAAACTGTATGTTGTATGTTCATGACACGACTCGCTTTCTGCTTTCTCTCTTTCACCACTTTTCCTCTCCACCACAATACTCACATATACTAATACTAATACCATCAATACCAATACCAATATCAACCACACTCCAACTTCCAATGTACAGTGAGTGAGGTATACGTGAATGGAAAACTGTGCATTGTACATTCTACACTTTACAACAACTTTTGTTCTGCTTTCTGCTGTATCTGTACTTTCTGTAAATTGTAAATGGTGAATTGTGTCCCATATACTTGCATAATACATACATACACATACACATGCATCATACATGAATCCCCGCGTGCTTGCATTTGTGTCAAGTGTAAACTGTAAATTGTAAATTGACTGCGTAGAAACAAGAAACAGGCTGATATGCACAATGTACAAAGTACAATGTACAATGTACCATGACATAGTTGAATAGTTGTCTACCCTTTTCCATGTATTTTGTACAAGAAGTAACGAGTTCAATTCCCATCACATTCACACCTATCCAAAGTAAGTGTAGAATAATATGCATATAGTATATAAAGCATGAACAATGAACAATGAACAAGTACCCAATGCACATGTAACATGTACTCATACTTATGTAAGTGTACTCATGGGCAGTTTAACTTTTGTTCACAATGGAATTTGATACTCGGCACTCGGAACTCTGTACATTTTCCCTTTTCGACTCTCATATGTGACACACTAGGAGTGGTAAAAGTAAATGTCGACTTGTGCATGCCGAGAGAAGAGTAGAATTGGATTTTGGAGACGCATGATTTTGCTAAGCGCAGTGTACAATGTACAATGTACAATATAATTGTACAAGGACATGATCAATTTTGCAATGTAGCCAAATCCACCTTTCAGATTTCTATGGTGAATGGAGAATGGTGAATACTGAATACTGAATAGAGAAAAGAGAATAGAAAGTAGAGCAAAGAAATGTGCACGAGGCGGAGTAAAATGAAAATGCAAATTGTAATGTTCCCAAAGGCTGTGGAAACTGGGAACTGGAAACTGGAAACTCGGAACTGAGAACTGAGAACATCTCTCCCCATGACATGACTTTCTATGGAATCAAATGTAATTTTCAGTGCAAATCATTAATATCGTCGGCATCAGCATCGTCATCGTCATCACGATTATCGTTATTTGTTATCTCTGGGTATTTATAAATGTGGATGTGGATGTGGACGTTTATGTTTTGTTTCATCTCCTCAATTTCTCATTATCAAAATGCCCCTCCAACTCCTTCTCTGCTCTTCTCGAGAATCCGAGTAGAATTCACCATGTAAATTGTACACTGTACACTGTACAATATACCGTGTAAAGTTACCGATGAATGTCACGCGTGTGTAATTATGCCCGTGGAGCAACACAATATTCATGTATTCCTTGTTTCTTGTTCCTGTACACTGTGCAATACATAAATCTGAAAGTTTCCTAGAATTAATGGACATAAACGTGCGAGTAATGTTAAACATGCTGAACTTGAGGGCAAATTGTCATTGTTCTCATGTAAATTGTAACAGTAATAGTACTACACAGGATAATACAATGAATTTGACATCCAGGAAAATTTGAATTCGAATATCACTTAAAGACACTCACAACATGTGTTAATATGTTACGCTTGATTTTGGTTTACATAACACCATAACAGGATTTTTTTGGAAGGAAAAGAAACCGTAATTGGATCACTAGGAGACCTTCTTAATTGTGCATGATAATTATTGAAACTGTTATTATTATAGCTATAGTTGTCATTGTCTTTGTCTTTGTCATTTTAATAGTAACCTCCTCCACAAAAATTAAATGATGTATAAGTGACAGTAAGAAGATTTGTGTGCAGTGTGCAGTCTACACAAAATAAACTGAAAGGTCAACAGTCAAGAGTCAAGAGTAAACATTCAACATCAAAGAGATTGAAAGCTGTAGAGAAAATTATAATGTCTCTTTTATGACCATGTTTTATGAGTAAGTTTCAAGTTACTTTTGGTTACTTGTGAGTGGACTGGCCTCACAAAAATGACGAGATGCTTGAGGTTAAATAGTTTGGGATATTTAGTTTGAGATTTGAGATGTTTACTCACTTGTACAAGTAGTTTGTTTCAACTTTGTTAATTAGTGGTACTGGGAACACCATGAACCATGAACCATGAACCACGAACCATGAGGGAACGTCGTTCAGAATGGGATAACTGTCCTGCTTTAAAAACAAGGAGGATGGAAATAGAAAATGGAGGAAAAGCATTTTCCTTCCAAGGGAAATGTTTGTGTTAATTTAAGAAACTTTGAGTGTCATTTAAGATGAATGTTTTTACATGAGGTTTAAACATTTCAGTGGCCCGACCTCAGTTTAAAGATCTCCAGTATTTACATTTGTCCATATTTACATCCAGGAACAAAGACAACACTGGAAAATTTGTGGATTGGGTAAGACGACGAACGACAAGAAAAGATGTAAAAATTTTTATCTACAAAAGTGATTTCATGAGTCCAACTCCTATATTTTTACTATTCTAAAATACAGGAATACCTAACAAAAGGCTCATGGAAGAGTACTACAATATGAACTATAATCATCCATGTACACACGTAGATGTAGAAAAGCAACCAAATTATACTTATAGTCCCGTTCCTGTACCCGAGATTTTTAAAAAGGAGAAAGAAATGGTACAAAAATAAATGCTACCATCCAACTTTCAGCTTGCACTATTTAAAAAGCCCTCTTTTTCCTACCCTCGTGTAATATTGTATAATTTTCAACGTCATGCTGTCTAAAGTCTGAAGTGTAAATTTCACATTTGTAAAATATACATTATACATGGTAGATACAATTGGAATGTATGTATTTAGTTTCACTTTTTTATAAGGAGTAATGAAGAAAAAGATAGCATCTCGAGTTTTGAGTTTCGAGTCTTTTGAGAGCTATTATTTGAGTAAGTGGAAATGTCTGTATGCGTCTAGTCATTTTCCTCTTAAACAATTTTCTGTTTGTTTTACCGCTCCTTTTCTCTTTTCTTATATATTCAATGTTCATGTTCTTTATTATGAAGCTCTCAAGTTTTTGTACACTTTACATGTATAGAAAGTAGAAAGCACGTGTATACTTGTAGATTGTAGATATGTGTAAGATTGCTTTACTCAAGAAAGCACAGTGTAACTACAAAGAACTAATAACAAAGAAGAAAAATCTTTCTTTTTTTTTTACTTTCGTGCCGACGGAAAATTATGTGAGATTAAACAACGTGCAGATAGGGAATAGACAAAGAAGGAAGAATGTCATGCTTTCCCTCTATTACAATGGAGTAAACACTTATACATACAACATACAAATAACAAATATACGAATATACCCACAACCTACAAGTATCTAAATAGATTCTATATTCTATACTTACAATACGAACAACTGACTGAGACTGAGAAGAAAAAACCTTGAGAAACTTATTACTTTCTTTGACAACATTTCTTCCGTTACATCATCACATCATATCATAGGACATTTCTATATCCATTGGCCTTCACCCTTTAATAGTTTTGCATTCAACTCCCTGCTCTTTGGTCTCTAGTCTTTTTTACGAAATATCACAAAACTAAAGCCAAATCAAGTCAATATAAACTATTTATCAACTTGTAGATCATTGCAACACTTTCTCCTATATTTTTTATTAGTGACGAATCACTCATGCACAAAAAAATACATTTTATTAGGTACAATATGTATAGCTACATACTATTATTTTCAAATTTCTACCAAACCCTTGTTTTCTTGTCAAAAACACAACTTTGTATTTAAATACCTTTTACAATAAACAATAAAGGATCGAATTGGATCAATTTTAAGGTAGTGCAGTAAAATTCAAATAGTTTGTTTAATAATATTGTGTTTATTTAAAAAAAAACAAACAAAATTCCATGTAATCCAACAAAAACATGTTTCATGAAATAGACTTCAAGTGAAATGACGAGAGGAAAACAAGCAAGATGAACGAGTACAAAAAAAGAAAAGAAACTTAGACGATATACGAGATGAATCAACATATTGTGTATCGTATAAATCATGAATAATAATAATATTCTTGTAAAACGGAAATGAGCATTTGAATTCCGTATTTTTTACGATAAAAACAACAACATGAGCATAACCACGTGAACTAACAAACAACAAGGAACAAAGGAGATTCGAGATTCTAGATCCATGCTTAAAATAAAATATTTATTACTTTCCCTGGCAGCTTTCTCGCTCCTTGTAAAAAAAAGAAAGTAATTTTTAATACGTACACTGAACACAAGTATACTGAAAATTGTACATTGTACATTGTGAATACATCTGCAGCTCAGCTTAGTAATGAATAAAGTATGTCAAAAAGACTTAACATTTGGATTTGGAGGAAAATATTTATTTCCTTTTTTTGAGAGAGAGAGCGCCGTGAATGTCTTTATTAAAACATTATTCTTTTCCTCCTGTACATTGCACATTGATTGTAGTACTAAATGTAAAGTGCTCAGTGTTCAGTACTCAATGCACTTTTCGTGTTGTATTGCATTGTATTCATTTCATATTTTAGACATCGTTTTAGATACATTGCCTGTAAAACAAATTCAGAAAGTAAACCTACAAAACTACACTTGGATTTTCTCCTATGAAAAACTCCAAATGTATCTATGTATCTTTCTAATCTACGGAATGAGTTGTAAGGCACAAAAAGGGAGATGAAATGGATGGAACGGTGAAGAAAAGGAATGGTGTAAATTACTTGACTCTAAGTATATAGTTACAGATTAAAATATGTGTAAAGTATGCAGGATCTGGATTCTGGATTCTGGAGTCTGGATTCTAGATTCTAGATTCTAGATTCTGGATTCCAGAAATTCTACTACAACTGGAGCACTCGAGCACTCTCCACTCGAAGGAATGAAATAGAACCGAGTCCTGTGGAATTCCAAGCATGAAGGGAGTAAGAAAATGGGAACGAGCAAAAAACTGGGAACAAAAAGAACAAGTTGGTAACTTTGGCGCACTCACATGATGAAACAAAGTGTGCAAAAGAGAGAGAGAGGGGAAAATGAAGATGAAGAAACGAGAAAATGTGGAACGTAATGAGAGGAAGGATGAAAGAGAATAAAAAAATGTAAGAAAAAATAAAGGAACTAACATGAGTTGGATTTGGATTTGGATTCCGAGTCGGAGTCAGAATTGCAGTCGAAGGATGAGCATTGAGCACATTGAGCATTGAGCGTGAGCCTAGTTGCCGAGTTTGGTTTCTTCATCCTCAGTCATCTCAGCCATCTCGAAGAGGAGATGAGAGGGAAAAGGGAAAATGAGATACATATTTATGTATACTGTACACATCATGTATCTACAGAAAGAAATGAGGTAAAAACAGAAGACAGGAGAGGAAAAATGGATACTGCCACACTCGTAAAGTACGCACTTAGTTTCACTCTGACGGCTTCCTAACTACACCTCAACCTACAAATTCATCTTGCTCCTCTTTCATATCACATATTACCCCCTGTACAATGTACAAGTATCAAGTCTTCATATTCTGTAAGTACTACATACTCTGCAGAAAAAATAGAGCAGAAAATAAATGTCCGTATTTAGTAGGTACATTTTCATTTTCATCTGTACTCCCTGCCTCAGTTTCATCTTGTGCCTAAAAGTTCTTGACAATATACAATATACAATTTTCTTGGTATACTTTTATATGATAAAAAATATGAATATGAATATTGCTTCTATATATTCTATACTTATCTCATCAGATAAGTCCATCAACTAGTATCCCAAAATAATATGGAGAAAGGGGAAGTCTAGTATAGTAATATTCTAAACAGAGTTGAACCGAGTTCAACTCTCTCTCTGACATAACAATGAAGACGTTGGCCTGACTTGGTATCTTGTTATGTTTTATAGTTTATAGTTTATATTATATATTCTTCTAAAAGGAGCTTTCCTTTTTTTTCTGCTATACTCTGTATCATTATTATTGTTATTATTACTACTACAGATACTTGTGAGACTATTAGAATTACATGTGATCAACCTGACATTTGTATGAGTTGAGTTGTACAGCAAATAAAAGATCAAAAATCAAGACAAGGCGTATCTATATCTTTATTTGTAAAAAATGATTTGACTGTACACTGTACAAGCACGGCGCCAAACATCACAAGTCAGCAAAGGATCATAAAAAAACCACATAGTGAGAAGAGAGAATAAAAATACAAAATACAAAATACAGACAGATGAAGCCGATGCCGATGCCGATGCCGACGAAGACGAAGCGGAAGAAAAAAGGAAAAGATGACGAGGAAGTAACAAATTTTGATTGAAGTTCACCATAAAAGCCCCGCGCTCAAAGAAAAAAACACGTATAAATGTCCACATGTATGTAGGATGTAGGTGTATAAGCGCGTCTACTCTGTATTATTATTATTATCTTTCAACTATTTTGTGGATTGCGAATTCACACAAGAATGCCGACTGCCGACTACGAACTGCCGACACACAATAGGAAATGCCCCGGAACGCTCATCTTCTCCTCCTCCTGTGATCCTGTCACAAGTGAAAGCATAAGCTCTCTTTTTTCCTCTTTTCCTCTTCCCTTTCACATCCAGACGCATCCTTATGTACGTATCCGTGTATACTACCTATATTATCTATAATATTTGCTGTGCATACAAAGTTTATAGCGCAGAAGAGCTCTAACTTTTACTCCCGTATAAATAAATGGAAGAACATTTTCTCCCGTCATTTATTTATTTCATATACATTTATTGTGTATGGAATTGAACACTGAACGTTAAACCAAACCAAACCAAACCAACTTTTGATTTTTCTCCTCACTAAACTGTATAAACAACAGGCAATCAAGTTGCTCAACTGCTTTAGAAGAAGAAGAAGAAGAAGGAGAAGAAGCTAGAAGAAGTATGTATCTAGCATCTCGTAATTCTAATATCTAGTAGAAAAGAGCAACAGAAGCAAGTAAGCGGAGAGAGGAGAATCAATAAATGAGTGAATGAACTCTAATATTCGTTATTCCTAATTCGTAATTTTCACATCATTTCTCCACCATCTTTCTTATTGTACACTGTACACTGTACACACTTCTTATTTATTACTTTGATGAAGGGAAACGCTAGGTAATTTTTTCTCCAAACTACATAATATGACTCTTCTCTATTCTTTGTATAAAATAACTGTACACTATAAATTGTACAGTGTACAGGGTAAAATGACCCACCAAAAAGTTATCTTGGAGAAACATGAAAGTATTTGATCCTGATTTGGAGGATGCTTCTTGAATATTGAACGCTGAACTGCGAAGGATAAATCGGATTCTGGTCACATATTGAAAATTTTTCTATCATTGTATTATCAAAAGAATAGCTTGTGGTTCGTGAGGATGACCCACGCCGAACTTGGATACATTTACATGCGTATTGTACATTTTTTACACCGTATGAACGTATGAATACATCTATAATCTATAACAGTGTGGAATCATTGAGGTTGATGACGAGGACAAGGACAATGACAGTGACAATAACTATGATGATGGCGATTTTTGATGGTAATAGACCTGGATCCAAGAAAAGTAAAAGTAAAAGAGTAGGGAAAGAAGGAGAGTGAAGGAAATTGTAATACTTTTCCAAGTTATGAATCTCCCTGAACTGGTCTAAATTGTGGAGTCTAGATTCTAGATTCTATATTCTAGTATTCTAGATCCTCGTTGGCATTGGTGTTGGAGTTGGACTTGGAGTTAGAGTTGGGCAAGTGGGAGCATCTGGAAGGAATAATAAATATAAAAACCAAAAGCCACACAGGGAAGGAAGGATAAGCGAGCAGAAAAATAGAGAAACAGAAACAGAACCAGAAATAGACATGGAAATACATAGACAGTTAGGAGGAGACAAAATACAGAAGTGAATAGTAAAGACATCAAAAGAAATGAACAGAGAGAAATTGAGTGGAAAGGAAGAAAATATCCATCCACAAGAAACAAGGTCCACGTGTCATGCAACTCCCAACTCGTCCCTTTTACTTTCTCCTTTTCTTTCGGCAACTTTTCAAAATTTTCCTCTTTATACTCCTTTATAACGTCTGTACAAAATATTATAGCATATGAAAGTAAAAGTGCAGAAAAAATATATGCAATATACACTCCATCTGTACATCTGTAGAACGTGGAACAGAGAGGCAACTACTTTAACTTGTCGTTTGATTCCCAAATTCCAAACTCCAAACTCCAGACTCAAGACTCAAGACTTGTGCACATGGTAGATTTTCTACATCTTTTCAATACACAACTAGCAGGCACTTTCTCTTTCTTTCATTTCATACGATTCGTATTATACAAAGAATGAGCATGAATAAACAAAGGAGGAACATTGAACATGTTTTTCTCCTTTTTTACACGTTTCTTCTCTCCACCCTCCAAACTTTTATACATGAAAAGATACAATTTATTTGTAGCTTAATATCACTTTGTTTATGAATTATTTCCTTGCGCTTCTTTTTTTTGGATGTTGGTCTCCTTTCCAACTCCATCCTTTGCGCTCTCGGTTCTCGGCTCTTGATTCTTGATTCTTAGTGCTTGGTAAAAAATAGAAGAGAGCTTTTGCACATCCACATCCTTGTAAAATACACTACTCTGATTCACTAATTATTTATTTACGAGTAACAACAGAAGCATCAACAGAGAGAAAGGATGAATAGTTTCTACTTTCTCCCTTAAAGAAGATGAGAAAATACATGCATGATTTTAGATACCATATTCAAGTCAGCTGAATCCTTTTCTACTTTCTACTGGTGTTTCTATTTTCTATTTTTATTTGTACCTCTTGAAAATTTTCTTATGTAAAAAGATTAAAGATAAAAGTACTGAATTTTTCCTTAGCAGAGTTTTCTTTAAATACTTCAAGTTCAAAACTATTTAAACCTGTCAATGTTGAAGGTGGGAAAATAAAAAGCTTACCTTGAAATTCCTTGCGGGCAGCGGAAACATTGGTCACAATATTGGCCACATGGCCGAGCACGGTGGCAAAAAGAAGAAGGCCGAATAATAGCTGAAAAATCACATAGAGGAACTCGCCTTTGGTTCTGAAAATAAACAAGACACATTTAAAGCATTATTGGTTTATCGTAGATCAACACTCAACACTTTACACTTTACATGTTAATTCCGGGGGTTTGGTTACAAAGTGTTAGTGGAAAACAAAGGTGTTTACCTAGGTCTCGGGAGATCACCGACAGTCGTGAGTGTGAGTGTAGACCAGTAGAAGCTCTGGAGATAGTGCATGACCACATCGGTGGGGTCAGCTCGCTCATCCGCCTTCTCTTTGTACACCCAGTCTCGACTTCCAAAGCCATCGTTCTTTTGAATTATATGGAACAAACAAGCGTTCCAATGATAAATTACCAACAGGTAATGCACCAGACTAATAGACCTGAATAAACACACAAACCAATCATCCGCTCAATTAAACCTTCAAAGTTTACGATTAATTATTAATTATGTACAATGTACAATGTGCATCTTTGATTTTAGATGCTTAAAAACAGGAGAATGATGGTAATAAATACTCCTTATAAATATAATATAATAATATAATGTTAAAACTTGTACCTAAAAAGGTTGGGGTAGTTTGTGTGTCTTTCAGTGCGGTCCATGAAGGCCCAAAATCGATAGATTTTTACTAGTCGGAAGCACCGTAGGATGGAATTGAAATCTATTGACAAGTATAAAAAGTCCAGGGGAAGGAGACAGAGACAGTCTATGTAAAAAGTGGTCGAGTTCATGTAGTGATGACGGAGTTTTGTCGAATCCGTTTGAAGAACTCCGTCCTCCAGGTAGCCCGTCCGAAAATGAACTCCAATGTCCAACAGGTACAAAAAGTCTGCCATGTAGTCCAGACAAAACCATACCACTAGACTCTGTCGATTTATTTCCTACAAACAAAGATAAAAAAGTCAAAAAGTCACCATTAATTACAATTACAGAATCCAGATTCTAGATTTTTAGATTTATCTTTCATTATTATTATTATTTTAAGACGATAAGCAATAAATTAAATTAAAAAATGGTCTTTGTCCACTCTCACAAACACCCCTTGTTTTTATTACCCTGCAATTTGTATCTATACTAAAAGATAAAAGACACATGTGAAACAACCTTTTCTTCCAACTTGTTTTTTTTTTACTACCAATTATTGTCAATGTTTTGATTTTAGGTTTCGTCTACGTTTGTATTTGTGTTTGTATTTATATTTATATTTGTATTTGCGTTGGTGAGCAGAGTATAAAATTTCCCACGTGAAACGTGCAACGGACCCATAATTTACCTCCCACATTTTTCTTTCTTGTTTCTTACTTACATGACTCAAGTTGCACAAGGTGGTCCGGGAGTTGGAGCCATAATACAGTATAAAGTATTTTCAACTCTGGGTCTCAGTGGTTCATATGTTTACAGTTTACACAGTACATGGTACATGGTAAATGCACATGCTCGGATAAAATTAGATGCACAAACAGAACAAAAAAAACAGAAGAAAGTGCAGGGAAATTTAAGTACGGAATTTAGAATTGCAGTCCTGGGCCTCCTTTTCCTTTTTTTCTTTCTTTCTCTTTTCTTTTGTATTTATAATTCATATATATTTTTATACACGGGATATACTTGATACTTGAATGTATTTATATGAATATTATATTATAAGGCTGGAAGCTCCAAGAAGAAATAAATAAAAGTGCAGTCTCCTCACATTATATTATATGTACATTGTACATTGTACTTACATGTGTAACCGTACAAGTGGGAGAGTAACCGGAAGTCAACAACATGAGCCAAGTGGAAACAAAATAAGCTCTTATGCTCTTATGCACTTGAAAACACCAACCATCCACGCAGCCATCCAGCCAACAGAGGCAGCACCCACTTGAAAATCAAACTGAGATTAGTAGCTAGATCATTTTTGTGCATTTTTGTGGTCGTTACACAACCTATAAAATGTCTTGTGCATTGTACATTGTGCATATTTTTATGCATCCTCACATCTCATATCTCACATCTCAAATCTCAAATCTCACACTCGGTAATGTTATCGTGTTTTCTCATCCACTCCTTTTGATCCATCTAAAGCCATACTTGTTCTTCTTCTTGAGAACTTCTCAAAAAGACAAAGATGAAGATGAAATGTGAAGGAGAAGGAAATAGAATCTCTGATCTCTCGTGGTGGATATCTATCCTATCGTATCGTATGGTTTTGTATGGTTTCGTATGAAGAGGAGTGCTCAGTGCTCAAGTGGGCTTTGTTTTTCAATCCAATTCTCTATATCGTATTATATTTCTTGATTTCTTTTGTCTGTATTTGAAGAGCTGTCATGTTAATCACTTTTCTTTAAGCTGTTCTGAGTCTTGAGCCTTGAGCCTTGAGTCTGGAGTCTGGAGTGTTTAGTTAGAAGCAGAGCTGATATAGGAGCCTCAAATACCACCACATTTGCGTCTCGATTCTTGATTCTTGAGTACTTTAAATTTGACACTTGAGCAACTTGAGCTTTGGCTCACTTTCATCAGAATCAGAAAATGATACTAATTATTCATGAACAGAATATGATTTTTGCTGGAAATATCAAGATTTTAAGACTTCTGGTACTGGATTCTTTTTTCTTGTTTTTTTACAGCTTTCCTGTGATTTGTGATTGATAAAATCATGCATAAAATACATATTGCTGAACGGGCCTTTCCTCGTTCCTCTTTTCCCGAATCATCACATTTTACGGTACTGCATACTGTACTGTGCTAGTCACTTATTTACGGAAGAGTGGTTTGACATAAATAACTTGAAGCTTCAAGCTCCAAGCTCCAAACGCGTTGAAGGTTGCAAGTTGACCACATCACACAGCATTACACATCATACACGCAGCATAGCACATAGTATTGTAAACAGTACACGCCGCATCACAGGAAACAGAGGAAAGCTGAGTCATCTTCTACTTTTGTTTCGTCTGCTGTCTGATATTCATTCATGTGGACAAACGTACACGTCTACAGGTCTGACCGACGCCAAGCCCCAACCACAGTTACACTCTACAGACAGAAAATCAAGCAAGTCAAGTGAAAAACCAAAGGCATGACTGAAACAGAACCAGAAACAGGAGACAAGGTAGAAGATTTGCCCATGGAGAAAGTTCATGGTACTTTTCCCATTTACTTGTTCACTTGTCTTACCACACTGTGATCAATGATCAATGATCAATGACCACCTTGTGAAATCTATGTGAACGATCTCCGTACAGAATGGTTTGGAAAATTCACAATGGATATGTCTACATAGAATCTAGAATCTAGAATCGATAGAGCTTCGGACTCAGTGAGACTTGGTAAATTCAATTATTGCTCGTACAGGTAATTGGATGTCTCAGTCGGGAGTTTATACGCTATAGTCTAAAGTCTAAACTGTAGAATGTAGAATGTAGAAACTAGAAGCTAAGAGGAGCCGAAACAAGTTACGTGTGTGTAGATGTATATGTGTGTGTGTGGTTGCATCATGTGAAAAGTCATGCGGATGCGTAGGGACTTTTATTTAATTTCTCCACTCGTCTTTATTTGCTTCTTCTTCTCTTAAACATTCGGAGAAAGTAGAAACTTTGTAGCCACGCTACTGAGTTCTACTGAAACCAAACAGAGTTCAGTTCAGTTTAGTACAGTTTAATCCCCTTTACTCCTTTGGTTTCCTCCTCCTCCACTTTCGTCTTCTCTTCTCTTCGGTAGCTGGTCTGGCTGTCTTAAATTCAATCAAATTAACTTTGAACTAAACGATAGCTTAATTTAATTTCCTGTGATTCAATTTTGAGGGGAGAACCAAAACAACCAAAACAACCAACGAGCAAAAGTTATGATATGTCAGAGGCTCCTGTTTGTTTTACCATGATTATTTAATTGACTTGTAAACCTAGACTCTAGACTCTAGACTTCTTCTACTTAGCCATACAGCACATAGATTTTCATATAATTTGAAAATTTTAATAAACTCCTCTTGAATAATATATTCTCTATTTTATACTCTAAATAAATATTAGATAAAAGATAAAAATGAGCGGTTAAGAAGTTACACAAAAATATGAGAGAGCTGAATTAGGGTTTACTTGATATTGATTCAAGATTGTAGATTTAAAGAGCCAAAGAAAGTTAAAAACTTATGCTATTTATGTGTGATTTGTTTTTGTTTTTACCTGGAATGCAAATCGGTAGATGAGGACCCAAAAGTTGTACAGAAAGGCGAGAGATACAACCATGGACCAGTAGTAACAAAGTCTTCCGGCCGGATCAAAGACAAAGGTCCACCTGCAACCCGTTTTCTCTGAACTGGCCGTTGATGATTCCCACTTGTCCAATTTTAACTTTGACCTCAGTTCTTTCCGCTTGTCTCGTGGCCTTTTGGAGGAGACGTCTAATTCTGAACAACAAGCTTGAGTGTACTGTGGGATTAGATTGTTTTTCTGATTCGGATTCCCCGTATTGGCAGTGGCAGAGGCTGAAAAGGACTCTCGAGAAAAACGCTTCCGTCCTCCGAGACTCACACCCTGTAACACATATGTAAAAGAACCATTCAAATTATTAGATGATATTCAAGTAAAAATTACTACAGTAAACTATACTTCCACCATTTAAAATTTAAATGCATAATAATTTAACTATCATTTTTCATTTAAAATGTGGTACAGAAAGAAGAAGCTTTTTATGACTTTGTATGAATTTTCTATGGATAATGGATACTACCCAAATTACTAAAATTAATGATAGAATTCCACAGTATCAAGTTTCATTGTATAACCTTTTCACTAGGTCGTTGAGTTCAAAAATAGTAAAATGAAAAATGAGCAATAATGGAGGGAAAATGGGAAAACAGGAAGAAAGAAGGTAAAAGGCTGGAGTGAGGAGTTGGGTCGAGTTGAGTTGAAATCAAGTAGATGGAGAAAAGGAAAATGAGGGAAATATCTAGAACCTAGAATCCTGAATCTAGCATCTAGAATCTAGAAACCGTGAGGAAAGGACGGTGCTGTGAAGGAGTAGAAAGAAAGAAAGGAAGAAAGAAAAAGAGTAAAAGTAAAAGTACATGTACATTGTACATTGTACATGTAAGCTATGCACATTGAGTACACAGTATACATTATAAAGGAAAAGCGAGGAAAGGAAAAAGATCCGAGGATTTTATTTTCGGTCGAATGAGTTTGTAAGAGTGGAAGCGACGGGGAGCAAGTAAAACATAATAAACTACTTGACACTTCTTTTTCAATTTTCCTCAGCGCTCAACGCTCAACGCTCAACACTCAACACTGCACAGTTTCTTTCACTTTCTCCTCACTCTGTAGAAAGTAGATTTAGGTTTAAGTTTCTGGGTTCCTTTGCTACCACCACTCAGCATTCAGCTACTATACAAAACATTACTGTGTCTATTACACTTTAGGTTCTTCTTCTGTATTCTGTGTACATTATACATTAAACATACTCTGACTCTGACTTTGCATTCTAACCCAGTCAACCAAAAATGGCTCACAACTTGTTTCTCCTTTTCATTTCTTCAATTTCCCTAGGTTTACCATGCCATGACACACTCCATATTCCATACTCCATACTCTACATTCTTTATGTCTACGCCTACAACCAACACCTAGATCCTAGATCAATGAGCTTCAAAATTCAAAACCCCAAATGGTGTACTCTCAGTATTCTGTATTCTGTATACAGTCTTAAATACTTTTCCTAGTCAAATCCTCTCATTTTTTTGTTTGTACAAGTATCAAGTGTAAGAGTATTCTAACTTTCCCACCACCAAGAAATACAAAGTAATGAGCATTCCTTATGGAGAACAAAAATAAAAACGTGTTGCTTATTTTTGCAACAGTATTTACAATTTATCTATGAAGTCATCATAATGTATACTGCACATTGTTCATTGTACATTATACATTGTACATTCTGGCCCAGCACGAGTAAATACCAAATACCGGATATTCTGTAAAGCTTTTCCTCTGTTTTACGATTGATTACATTGGATTGGGTCGGATTAAATAAATATAGCAAATCCACAGTCGTTTGATTTAAGCAATTACATACATTGTCATGCATACAACGGAACACAGAATGCTGATAAAAGAGAAGGGAAGTGAAAATGAACTCTAGATTCTAGACCATGCTCATACTTTGGCTTTGGCTTGTGCTTGGACATAAAATAATTTATGAGGCAAGTCGTAAAGTATTATCCCGTTTAGATATAAATGAATGTACAATGTACAATGTACATTTTACATTGCACAAGGATAAGGTAAACTGAAATAAACCAAACCAAACTGAACCAAACCAGTTTCAAAAACTGGAATATTCAATATCGAATGATAGCAAGCTGCATCTAAAATATAAACAAAACACCCACAAATTCTAATGTATTCTAGATTCTAGGTTTTAGATTCTAGATTCTAGATACATCAAAATAATACCCGTTCATAACACAAATACAAATCCAAATCCAAATAAAATACTTAAAATTGACACTCAAAGCTGGTTTAAAGCAAGATGAATTTTATTTTGTTTTGTGTCTTTGTGTTTTTGGAGCTGGATTCATATTTCGTATAGATTATAGATAGATTATACTTGTGGGTAGAATGGGATGGTCATCATTGAAAAGTACGATAATATGAATGTATGGATGAAATACCCTTTGTCTTTGAATCTATAACCTGTTCAAATTTTAATGTATCTTAAATGGGAATATAATACAACAAACTATCCATGCTATTACAGACACTCTCTGAATTCTGCATAGTTATCTATTTTGTCCAATCTATCCATCTGTATTTGGGAAAGCGAGGTTAATCTTTGTATGGTATTTATTTATGTTTATATTTATATTTATACACCGTCCGTGTTACAAAACAAACGGAACGCAGAAACTGAAAGCAAAACCGAATCCTCTTTGTACAAAAGGATGCATTGTGCATCCTTTTGTTACAAATAAAAAGGGTTCTATCCTATAGTATCGTGTCGTATTTATTTCCGCTAAACACAGATGAAGACACCTATGCAGACATTAAACATGGATACATATTAGTAAATATTACCTCGTAAAACGAGCGCTATCCAATTTATAAATCTGATACGAATGAAAATAAACTGACACTGTGTTTTGAAACTGCTGCAGTATGTACAATGTACAATGTACAATGTGTGACTGACTGTGTTCTTTGTCCTATGTCCTTTGACTGTCTCTGACAAGTGACGAAAGGTATACTAAATGCACTAAAAATACACAAGAGCTTTTGAACTTTCCTTTCATTTATATTGATATGGTTCATGTGGTTTTTAACTCCATTTACAACTTTTCAAAGAGCAAGTTTAAAGGGTACCATGTGTTTTTATTACGAATTATGAGATGTAAAGATTACTACATGTTGTATTTTTTTGTGTTGTCATGACTTGAGTAAAAGCTAAAGTGCAATTTTACTAAAGTCTCACTTTGCCCCGTCTCACAGTACCCCAAAAAATATGTGCATTTATATTGCAATTATAGTGATTACAGTTTACAGTTTACAGACTGTACTTTCAAAAAGCTGAGCTACCCTAAAAAACAAATAAAATTTAGAAGTAGAAAATGATGTAGAGGAGATGGCACAGGCTTTTTATTCCCTTTGTCTTTCTTTGGTAGGTCCCAAATTAATAATAAAAATGAGTTTTTAATTCAAACAACACAACACGGCAGAGTTGCCCTCATAAATTAATGTTGTAGTGTTCATTGCTCAGCGGCTCTAAATTGATTCCGAGCTCATAATAATTGAACGGTGGAAGATGAAACAGTATCAAACTGTTTGATGAAACATACGTATATACATCTATTACAGTGTTCATGTATACTGTATACTGTATACTTTATACACATGTAGATATATTTGTGCATTCAGCCACAGCCGTTTATCTCATTTTCCCAGGTAATCGGAAGAGTGATGAACATGATCATGATGAAAGGATTTTTTCCCCAGCTTTTTCTCTTTTCCCATCCCACATACATAGACGTTCTTTCACTAACTTTCGTATTCGTATTCGTGCTCCTGTTTGTGTTCGTGACGCTTGATGCTCCATGTTTGGATGCTCCAGAGGAGAGGGAGTGAGTTCAAAAATGTGGTAGCTTCATGCAACACGGCAATCATTTTTATTCACTCGTTTGTACCTTCCTTCGATACGTTTTTGCCAAAACTGGGAAGGCATATCATACATACAATATACAGTATACACGTTATTTTCATAGGTACACAACTTTGCACAATTTCGTCCGCTTGTTAGCATTTAACATTTAAGCGTAGCCGTAGCTGTAGAAATGTACCTTGTAAACTGTATATTTTATATTGTACATGGATAGAATAGGTGCGTGCCTGTGCAATTTTGTGTATTTGTAACCTGTAAGCGTTATATTTCATTTCGTTGAATCACGCTACACGCATGCAATTGAGAATTGAGAATGACTGTGGGTATTGGACGAATCGGAATCGGATTCCGGTTGGTATTGAGTATTGAGTATTTGGCATTTGATATCGGTTTCGGAATCAGTATTCCAAAAGGTTCCGACATGACATGACATTATGTAAGGCTCATATAATATATTGTGTTATCTGATGATGAAGGGAAAACATACAGTATAAAATATATATTTACGTCATGTCATGTAGAATGTAGACAGTATACACAATACACAATACACAAAGTAGATACATCCTGCTTTCTCCTATCTACTATCACTTGCAAATTACCCAAGCAAAAAATCAATACCAGTTTTGGATGTCTCCTATACAACGACAAATCATGAGAGTGACATAATATTGATATGTATTTTGATATGTCATGTTGTGTTATTTTGTTATGTTATGTTTTGTTGTAGGGTGGTTGGCGGTTCCGTTTCTCCTTTCTGCACTTTCTCCTTTATACTTTGTAGGTTGGGTTTTGAATGTATAATATCCCATATAATATACAATTTATAATATGGAATGTCCTGTTATGTGCCGTAAAGGATCGGGGAGCGAAGAATGAAGGAATGAAGAACGGAGGACGGAGATTTTTATGTTGACAATGTTTATGTTGATGATGATGATAAACGGAAATGTGTTGTGGGGAAAATTGCGAGTTCTCGATTCATGACTCTCAATAGTTTGTCAGTGATACATTGTCTTGCTCGTTTGCTTCCTAGTCTCAGGCCTCAAGCTCCGGCTCTAGCTCTAGTTCTAGTTCCAGCTCTAACTCTAGTTTTGACTTTACTTGACTTTTGACTTTTTGGCATGCTGTGACTTTGTGAAAGTACAAAATACAAAATACATGGTACAGTGTTTATATCAATATATAGCTCGACTGTGTTTGAGGAAACGTCTTTCATCTCTAATGGATGATGTACTAGATCCCAGATCCTACAGATACTAGATAATAGACCATAGATCATAGATACTAGTATTTTTAGCATGGAATTTCTATTCGGAATAAATTTTCTATATCAAATCCTCTACGTTCAATGTACAATATAGGATATAAAGGCCGCTCCAATTCCAAAACCGCTATACATCAGAGTAACATTCAAATTTGATCAATTACTACTTACAACACACATCCCACCACGCCATACAAAACCAGACCAGAGAACAATACACACATCTACAATACACAATGGATGCAAAAAGTGAAAGCACAACACAATACAAAAGTGGATGAACCTTTGTATGTATTACACTGCGTGTTTTGTGTACTGTACTTTCCCTATTGTTCCCTTTTTTCAAAAAAAAAAAACATAAAATACTAACTCAGCATCAACTACCATCACCATCACCATCGTCATCGTCGTCACCGCCTAATTTTCACAGATTCAAGATTCAAGATTCAAGAGTTGCTCCAACTAGAAAAGTTTTAATGTAAAGTCGTATCACATTCTCTTACAAAGTACATATATCATAGCTTGTACACTGTACATTCTATTTTGTGATGACTCTGATTTCACATTCAATTCCTGTTTTTTATACCCTCTACTCTTCACTGCAGTACAAGCTCCAAACTCCAAACTCCAAAGGAAACCAAGTGTTATGAGAAATACTCTCGAAACTCTAAAATCTAGACACTAGACCTAGAAACTACAATCTACAACCTAGATTTCTATCCATACGAGAAAAAAATGACTAGAATGTAGAGTACAGAATCTAGAATGTAGAATGTAGAATGTAAAAGTACGGTATGAGTGTAGTAAAATAGAAAAGAAGAAAAAAGGAGCAGCAGGAAGTCCCTCATATTTCATCTCCATTCCCATTCCTCCTCTTTTTTTTTCATTTCTTCCTTTTGCTTTCTCCATCCTTTCCTTTTTTTTCATTCAGCCGCCACTATTTTACTATTCTTTCCATGAAACTCCTTTTTAAACAGAAAAGTCCATGATATGAACTCGCATACAAATATATAGATATAGATATATTTGTACTTTCTATGTTTCTGCCTAATACCTATATGGACAGTTTTTACCAGTTTGTGCTACTGTAAGTAATCCATCATAACAGGGAAATTCTTGTCTTCCTCCCTTTTCTCTCCCTCCCTTTATTTTTTCTATTATACTGCATTCTGTTGAAATTGCATGGTGCATTGTTGAAAAATATTCAAATAAATCCAACATTTCCTCTCCTATATAAATAATACATATCATTCATTTTTAATGGTAAAATAATGCATGTACGATGTACGTATCATACGATATAATAATATAATATCTTATATCTTTTTGAATTTTAATGCTAAATGCTAAAGCATTGAACTCATACCAAAAAACAATCTCAAACAACCTTTTGAACAAACAAACAACTATTTTGAAACCAGAATAAACCCAGTCAAAATTCTGAATTTTTTACTTGTTCAAAAGTATGATGAAAAAAATGAGCGGAAACGTGTGACGTGAAATCCATGTCATGTTTTTCGTAATGAGCAAAGAGATTATTTAGAGATTTTTTATTCAGAGCTCAGAGGTGGACTAGTGTAAAGTGTAAACTACTTCGAGAACATGTAGAAAGAGAAAGCTATTTGATTACATAAAAGTCTGGTTCTGTTCTAGTTTCGGCGAGTTGAAGAAAGTTGTAGATCTTGAATTGGAACCTTTTTGGATCGATGGGAAAATCGCAGTAGTAAACCTGTACTTGGAACTTGGACAATTGAGAGTTGAGACACTGAACACTGAACACTGAACACGGAACATGTGTATGTGTGACTCCTCATTTGAGATTGGACATGGACATTCTACATTTTACATTGAGCATTGAACATTGGACATGTCCTTTCATCTTGTTCAACAAGGAAATGCTTCTAGTGTAAGCTGCGGGAGTCATGTAAGGGAAATTTGGAGGTCGTAGGACTTTCATTTGTGCGTGTACTTTATGGCAGAGTCCATACTCCATCGTCAAGAGTTTAGTCGGGATAAATGGACGGCAGAAGCAACCACACACACACACACACACACACAAACATGGTCGCATTCAGTCAGTAGTCACAAGGATATCACTTCTTTTTTGTCTTTGTCTTTTCCCCTACTATGTGCATCTATATACGAATACGAGTACGGACAGGTCTTCAACCTAACTCAACTCAACTCAGCTCAAAGTAGAACCAAGAAAGAATCTAAAGTACAGAGTCAAGAGCCGACAGACTGGAGTCTAAAGTGTATCAAGTCGATTGGATTCTTTGACTTGGATTAAATAAACTTGGCGACCTCTTGCTGTCACTGCATCTCCACATCTCTACATCTCCACATCTCCATGGAACATTTTCTAGGAGCTCTACGGGGAAAACATTCTCCACTCCTGCTGTTGGAGCATAAAACGGAGAACGGAGAATGGAGAATGGCGAATGGCGAATGGCGACGGCACGTACATACTACATACACAGACATAAAAGTTGCGTAAAATACTATGACATGACGAAATAAAGATACCCTGCCAAAGCAAACTTACATTTTACATTTTGGATGTCAATGTTCATGTTCATCTAGCATTTGGGGGGAAAGAGTAAAAGATTTCTCGAGAACTAAAAGACTGCACAAAATAAAAGATGTGGAAATATATGGGAGAATAAACAAGCAAACAAGTAGCGAGAGAAAGGACACAGCCTAGCCGGAGGCTATCAAAGTCACCCAAACACAAAACACCATATACACAAAACACTAAAGACGGAATAGAAAATAAATAGAGCAAAAGCAAAACTAGGGGAAGGGAAGCAGAAAGTAGAGTAGAGGGGACGAGGATCAAGGATCAAGAATCAAGAATCAAGAATCCAGATGACACTACACAGTGTACAGAAAGGGAAAGGAAAGTCGACTTTCACTACAGTATGAAATCCGAATGCACATCTAATATCTAGTCTGCTCTGCTCTGCATTTAATAATAAGGCACACAATACAATACAATACACAATAGACACAATAGAATGACAAAACTCAACGGTGAGAGGTGTATTACGTATTACGTATTATATAATAGTATATTATATGCACACCTTTCATCCAGCCTTTTACTGTTGTTAGGAGAGGGATGACAAAAGAGAGGTGGCACAAAAGATGAAGCGTCAAGTATCCAGTATCAAGTATCAAGTATCAAGCATCAAGAACACACTACAAACACACTCGCCCACCTTTAAGCACACGGCTCTTAATATTCCCTTTTCACCCATTATACAATAATATTGTATAATACACAAGACTGTAGATTATATATGCATTTCCTTTTCAAGTGATATTCCAATTCGAGATTCTAGATTCTAGATCCAAGAGCTTTGCACACACACACACATATTTATGCATTACACAACATATACAAAGCCTATACTTTTTATTTTATTATACAAGAGTACAGGTATTGTCCTTGTCTTTGTCCTCTTGTCGTTGGAATTTGGATTCCGATTGCTCCATTTTGACTCTTCTGAATAACATTGTAAGGCACATGTACGATGCACTGTACACTGTACAACCGCTGGAAGGGCAAGACAAAGGAGTACAGTTAAAAAAGTTGAAATTTCTACTTTCTACTTTCTACATCATACAGTCTACAGTTTACAGTCTAGAGTCTACAGCCGCTGTCTCTTGAATTCCTGGCTTAAGGCTCTAGGACTTTCCTCTCATCTGTTTATCTTTCAACCTGCCAATTTCACCATTGTTCTCACGTCCTTCCCTTTGAATTGAAATTGGAATTTGAATTTGACTTTGAATGTGACTTTGAATGTGACTGTTCCTTTCACCATCACAATTCACAATTCAAGAGTCAACTCTATCTCTCCCTTTTTCTCTTTTTCTCATACATGTCAAATGTCAACTTGTTCCCACACCTTAATTTTACACCAGATTCCGTTTCCTCCTTCCTCTCATTTCCTTTGGACGGATGGTGTCGTCAATTTCCCCTGATTTACCGTAGGTGTATGTACTAATTGAATATGTATGTTTTTCATTTTCCTTTTCAAATTAAGGAGGGAATTTTACATGTTGGAATCTTGTTTTTCCTTTCATCAGCCTGCATAATAATAATTACACATTCTTCATTCTTCAAAAACAACAACAAGAAACAACAAGTGAATTATGAATCAGAATTATGATCAACATGTGAAGTGTGAAGTGTGAGGAAGGAAACCACCATAAAAAGTTGTCTGTCATCTTCTACTTTCTACTCAGCATGAGAATTTACATAGTACATAGGTCGACTACCTACTCTTAATTTAGAGAGGTGGAAAGTTTTTGATGACTTGTTTATTGGATGATAACAAAAATCCCAATTCGGATTCTAAATGTAAGCACTGCGCACTGAAAATAGAGAATTGAGAATCGAGAATCGAGAACTGAGAATTGAAAAGTTTGTGATACTGGATTTTTCATATAGCAAAATAGTTGAATCTCGTATAGTAAAATCTCAAAGTCTTGAAGACTTCCAGTCTTTCAGTCTTCAAGGGTCATGAGTTGAGAGTTGAGAGTCAAGAGCCAAATGCACAAAGTTTACTCACACAACCCCCTTTGATTTTAAAAGTTTCTCTTGAACAACTTCCCACGTAAATAATACATACGCAGATCCAGACAGAACCGACCGAACAGACGAGCTTGAATAAAATTGTCTAGTAAAAATGCAGCAGTGCGACAGATGACATTTACTTGAGAAATTTATTAAACCTCTGAGACTTTTCACATGCAACCAGGAACCAGCTTCTTCTTTTCCTCCTTTCAAGTGTGGAGTGCAAGTCAAGTTGGTATTTTTGGTATACTTGTTGGACTTGGACTTATTTTATATTTTATTCATCCTTATTACCAACTCAAAACTACCAAATAAGTGAACATGAAATACGTAACCACAAAACTCTAAAACTGAATTACATAAATTAAAGCAAATCTAAAAATCAACCCAAGGAAATTACGGTTCAAATCATGCATAATACATAATATATGTAATAATAAAAGTAAGGACGAGAGGAAAATGCAAGTCGAATTCAGAAAAAAGAAAAGAAAAAATAGTGAACCTTTTCCATTGAAATGGAAGACTGGGTAAAATACAAACACAAATACAAGTACAAACACAGTATGACGGCAAAGAAAAGAATTACTTGGAATGGTATGTAAAGAATGCATCATGGGTGACAAAATGAAAGTATTTCGGGGTTTTACATTGTATGTAAAATTGAGCCAGAATGAAGTCTAAAAGTGGAAGGAAAGGTGTTATTTGTTGAGGACATTTTGGGTGTTGTTTCAATGTACATTGTGGATTGTACATTGTGCATTGTGCAGTGTACAAAGTACAAAGTACAAGGTACAGCCCAACACAAAACAGTACAGTAAAGTAAAAAAATAAATAAAGCGGTATGATCCGTTTGATTCCGATTCCGATTCGGACGGAAGGAGTAGAAGGAGTAGGAGTAAAAAGGAGTAGGAAATGTGATTTATTTCAATGGAATTTAGTATTCCAATCATGAGCCGTAAGATGGAAAAGGGAGAAGAGAGAAAGAATGAGTTGTTGTCTTTTGTATGTATGTAGTATGTAGTGTAGGTATGGATGTTGCTGCTGGCTACTTCTTCTCCTGTTGGTATACGATTACTTACTTACTTACTCACTCCTGATGGCTGGCTCTTGACTTGACTTTTAAAAGGAAAGAGAGATTTTATTGCAATGCAGTTCACTCCGATTCTTCTACAGCTCTACAGTTCTACAGTCGACGGTCTACACTTCTCTACTTACTTCTTGCTCCTTCGTTCAATTTCCTTCATGTCGTATCACATTTATTTCCAACCGTCTGACCAGACAGCCAGACCAAACCAGTCTGTTGACTGTTGACTGTAGATTGTAGATTGTAGGTTTCCCATGGAATCACATCTACATCATTGTGAATTGTGAAGCTAGAAACTTTAGAACTTTGGTCTTTGGGCTTTCCGAGTTTTCTGAGTTTTCGAGTTGTGGACTTGGACGTGGACTTGAGTTACAAGTTAGAATCCGACTTGGATTTACAGTGGTATGAAGTATGGAGTAAAGTATAGTCGTCATCACTGATCTTGGCAAAGTTGTGCTAGTCCTCTCTCCTACTTTTTCTTTGACTTTTCTACCCGCTTCTCCTTCACAATTCATATGGACAGGGATCCAGTGCAGAAAAATCATTTAAGAAAAAGAGCCAAAGGGCTCTCAGTTTTTTTCAAAGACTTTTTTTTTTAGTTTTTAGGTTTTAGTCAAAATCAAAATCAAAATCAAAATGAAAGTCAAAAACTATTGTAAAACTTATACAAAAAATTCCAACCTCCAACTTGAATGTTGAATGGTGGACGGTTCTCAAGTATAGTAAAACCTGAATACTGAATATCAAAATGGAGGTAGAAAATCAACCAACCGACATACACATTACACATACCACACTCCTTGTGCATTGAATAGCTCTTTCTAGAGAATAAAGACAATGTAGACTATAGAAATTGAAAGTGAGTTCATGTACAAGAAATGGAGTGTTGAAGAAAGAAGGTTGAGGAGGGGAATGTCTTTGGAACAGGGAGCACAAGTAAAGTGAAATATACAGAGAAAAGGAGAGAGAAAGTGAAGGTCTACTTGAGTATTGAGTTGGAGAGTAAAGTGCAAACATTGTGGTTTCACATCTCGAATCTCCAGTCTTGAATCTTGAATCTTGAATCTGGAATAGAGAATCTGGAATCTTGAATCTTGGATCGATAACACACATATACTACGGCCAAATTATTAAGCTTGACTTCAGACTGGAGACTCCAGACTCTACACTTACTATTGACTTTGACTTTGACTGTAGAAGAAAGGAAAACTCTCTCTCTCTCTTTCTCCTCCACTTTTCAACTCCTGGGCTTGGACTTGCATTTGTTCTCCTTCACATTTTCAAATTTGTGAACACATATCCATCTGTGTATCTATACTTTCTCATGTCTCCTGTCTACTGTCTACGCTGTCAACTCCTAGATTCACTTGCATATGTAGAAAGTGGGTCTATAGAGCTACCTTTCTTATCCGTGACCGTGCACTGTGCCTTGTAATCGCAGGTGCTTTCACACACACAGATTTCTTACCATTATACATTATACCTTTATACTTTACCTACGTTTCACCAAGTAAATTCTAAAATCCAAGTTCAGAGTAGAGTTGAGTAGAGTATAGTAGATCATATAAAGATTTGTTACATGTTACAAACTACAGATGTTATATGAATAGAACTCTACTCTTTCACTGGAGTCTACAGTCTAAAGTCTAGAGTCTTGAGCTCATTACGACAGCTCCAATTCCAACTCCAGCTAAACATTGTACAATGTACATACTTATTCTGCCCACAAACTCAAAGATTCTTGAAGACTGTGGAAACTTTTGCACACTCCCGTCTTGAATCTTGAATCTTGAATCTTGAACCTCTTGGTGAATTCTCACCATCACCATCACCATCAGTATCAGCATCAGCATCAGCATCACCCATTCCGTTTACTTACTTACTTATCATCAGGTGTGCCATGAGCCATGACTGGAAAAAGCCAAGACAGCCAAGAAAAGATGACAATATGAAACTTGAAATTGGGAACTGGAAACTAGAAACTGGAAACTTCTTGCTTGTGTGTTAAGTGTTAATCATATCGTGAGGATTCAGCATATGTAGAAAGTAGAAAGTAGAAACTATAAATGCATGTAGATGTACAAAAAGAACCAGAACCCGAACCAGAACCGGAATTAGTGCCATGACTTAAAAACTAGTGACTAGGAGCTTTCAAATCCAAAGCCAAAGTCACAGCCAAAGAGAAAGCTAAAGCCAAGACTAAAGTACAAGTTGAGAGAATCAAATGAAAAAAGAGCCTGAGCTTGACTCAATTCTGTTGCTGATTCTGATTCTGTTTCGGATTCTGATGCTGGTCCTAGTTTTACTTGTGAGTTGTACTGGTAGTGGATATGGTAGTGGTTCGTGTCCATGTAGTCTAGTATCTAGTGTCTAGTCTGAGGAATAGTCTAAAAGTGTAGGGTGTAGGTTGTAGGTCCTTTGAGGGAATGGATTTTCGTTTTCTTTCGAATTGCAAATCGTTTGGAATTCAAAGCACACAATCCTAAAGTAGAGAGGAGAGAGTGGAAAGAGGAGGGTTGGGAAATAAAAGATAGAAGGGCATTAATATCTTGAAGAATTTCAAATTCTAAATTCTACGACTCCACTCCCATGAATGGGAGAGAAGGAGATTACAAAGCAGAAGCGACACAGTCACACACACACACATAGCATATGTCCAATGTACACTGTACAAATGTACAACTGTACAACTGTACATTGTGCAGTCAGAGAAAGAGTCAATCCTTTAGTCTTTGAACTGTGTACTATTATATATGACATTGTATCTTATATATTTTCTCCTAGAATAATATAGATACAGACAAAGATACAGCATAAAATAATATAAGACTCTGTTTTCCTAAATGTCTTGTGTGTGCTTGAACAGTTTATTTCTAGGAATGGAATAGAAGGGTGTGTGTGTTGTGCATTGTGCATATACATATATCTCGATACATTGGACGTTTTTCTCCTCTCTTCTTTCTCTCCGTCTATACTATCACCCATCTGCCTTGTACATTGTACATCTCATCTCAAGTCAAGTCAAGTCAACTCATTTCATTCCATCTATAGACTTTAGATTCTAGACCTTCAATTCCATTTCCATTTGTTCTCTTTTTCTTTTCATTTTTCTCTAGTTTTTGTACATTGCAGTTTTTTTTTCTTTTTTTGATTTTGCGGCTGAATGATATCTATAACATGGATGCTCAATGTTCAATGTTCAATGTTCAGTGTTCGGGACTCATGTTTTGGATGGATCGAGCATCGAGCATGTAGCATCGAGGATCGGGGATCGAGGAACATGGAACAGAATGAGACTGCTGTTTGAGCAGTTAAAGAGGAAGAAGAAGAGAAATAAAACAGAATACTTTTTCTCTTTCCTTCTTTTCAAATTTTTCTCTCACCATGTCGTTTGACTGCTTCTTTTCTCCTTTCTCCTTTCTCTTTTCTATTTTCTATGCACATCTATGAAATGAGAAAGAGCGGAGGAGGGAGAGAGAGTGAAAGGTTCATTCTCATTCCCCATCTTCCCATCTTCTGTGTCTGTTTTTGAATGTGCTTGTGCCTGTCGCTGTCGCTGTCTGTTTCTGTAGCTGTAGCTGTGTCTCTGTTTCGATTTCTCTCTCTTTCTTTCTTTCTTTCTGCTCCGCTTTCCTACTGGTAACTCGACTCACAAAGTTGTTGCTCTTTTCTCTTGATCTTGCAGCACGAACACACACACACACAGACACACACCATGAAGAAGAAAGGAAGAAAGAGGAGAGAATCAGAAAACAATACTAGACTCTAGATTCTAGATTCTAGACTGCGTATTGTGTAGGGTTTCACATTCTATTTTATCACTAGACAAAAGACAAAGAAATACGACTCTTTGTCTTTTTCTCTTTTACTTTCCCTCCAACTCATCTCCCTCATTCATTCATTCTTTCCTTCTTTCTCTCCTTCTTTTTGCTGTCTCGTCCTTATTGGCCGTGCTATTGGTGGCACTCATTTACATTGTACATTCTGCATATGTTGGAGGTTTTAGAGTTTAGTCAAAGATGATGAAAATTTTCCACATTCTCCATTCTCCAGACTGTTGAACCAAGAGTCAAGTCGAATCGAGTCTATTGCTATTTCTTTTTACAGATAGTTTTAGTTCTCAGTTCCTTGTCTTTTTTCACTTACAAATGTACAACGTCAGGATTTGAGTTGAGTGTTCGTAATACGTAATAAATAAATAAATATGCAGGGTATAGCAATGCTTGATGCTCTTGATGCTTTTGTCGGTTGTTGGTTGGTATCTACGTAATACATTTATAATATTATTGTAGAAATGAAGCCTTTTCGTAATTTTGTAATTTCGTTTTCAAATGTAAATCTGATGGTCTGGCATTATTTTTTTCAATTTACTTTTGTGAAAATCAGAACAAGCTGTAAAATGTTCTGTAAGTTATTATTAAATGTACAACTTTTAAATCAGAAACAAAAGTAAATTTTTTATAGATGTAGAATGTAGAGCACTCTTGATTTAGGCCAGACGCCAGTCACCAGATTGAAGAGAGGGAAAGTGTGGTGAATCCACAAAGCTTGACTTGTGAATAGATTAATTGCACCTGTGAATTGGTTCATGAAATTGGAATTGCAACTTTACTATTCCTTTTTAAGTCGTTGTTAGCCGTTTGACAATGTGGGTATTTTGTATCTTTGTTTTTTGTCTTTGTTTGGGTAGTGGAGAATTGGAGAGTTGGAGAATGGGTGTTATATTCATGAATCATGAGGCCAGGGGACAGGTTTGAAGATAAATCACGTTTTGGTCATTGGAGACGAGCCTGTTTTGTTCCTCTTGTTCTACCAATTCAAATACAAGAATATCATTTACTCCCATATAACACATGTACAGTGTAAAGCACAGATAGTTGTGAGGGTATGACAATTTCGAATTCAATTTAAAACAACACGACACTACACAACTCGCGGTTGGAAGTTGGAAAACTTGAAATTGACCAATTGGAAATTTAAAAAAGTAGAACAAAAAAAACAATGAATGAGAATCTCAATTCTCAGTGTACTCTGTCTTCTTTTGTGTTTTGTGTTTTGTGTAGGTCCATTTTGTGACTCCAGCTCCTTTTCTCCCGTTTCAAATCGACTACATTTTATTCCATGAACTGGTACTGGTACTGATGGTGGTGGTAGTGGTGGAAGTTGAGTTCTTTGTGCTAGAATATCTATGTAGTGTTACCAAAGCCAATGCCAATTTCCCGCAGCCAGTTTCCTCCTCGAGAAGGAAACTTCTATTCACCAATTTCCATTATTCTCTGTTTTGCTCCGGAGCTCCCATTTGTCTCGTGTCTACAATTCTACAATTCTGTGGTTCTACTGTTCTACATCCTGCGTCCCGAATCCTAGAAATATAGTTTGAAAACTATGTACATTGTACATGACTGGATTCACGTTCACAAACATCATAGAACTTGGAACTTGGAACTCGGAATTTGGAATTTGGAATCTGGGACCCGGATGGAGCTGCTGCATCACAAAATTGCAAGTTGAAATTGAATTTCAGTCACAATCGATTTCTCTCTAAATGAGCTAACCTGAAATGCTTTTGACTTCCTCTTTTATCTTGTTTTAAAATTGACTGTGCACCTTTGCTTTTCTCATTATCATCTTTAACCTTGGGCCTTGCTCAGGTTTTAGATTTTAAAAACAAGAAGAAATTTGCCTAATAAATTTCCAAAGAAAAATAATAGACTGCAAAAACTTTTTAAAAGAAACCATTGGATTTTAAAGTAGGTCAGTAAAACTACGGCACAGAATACAAGATGCAGAATAAACAAAGAGAAAATGTAAAATTACTCAAACTACTTTTAAAAAAAAGAATCTTGCTTTTATTGCACACGTTTCAATTTAAATTAAATGCACGCAGTTTATAAGGAATGAATGACCTTTTCCTCATTTCTCATGTCATGCTTCCTTCCTCGTCTAATTAGAATACTAGAATAAAATTAGAATGAGACGAGGAAGCATAAAAGTAATTGTCCATCTTCCATATAGAAAACAAGAGGAAAAATCTGAATCAGTTTACTTCAGTACATGTATAAAGCTACAAGCTATAAATTGTCATAATTGGTTTAAACTTTGCACAGCTTGGGTCTGGAAGGGAGACAAGGCCAAATTTTGATTAGTTCAACGTCTATTTAATGTAATATAAGTAATAGGAGGATGAAAAAGAAGGGATCACACCCAGAGTAACAAGTCAAGAGTAAGGAGTGCAGAGTACAGAGTTTAGAGTTTGGACCAAAGA
The DNA here is from genome assembly GCA_019776565.1 of Sminthurinus signatus. NCBI lineage: Eukaryota > Metazoa > Arthropoda > Collembola > Symphypleona > Katiannidae > Sminthurinus > Sminthurinus signatus. Next base: position 62,290 of record JABASP010000133.1, read on the forward strand.
GTAATGAGAAGGGAGCGGTCTGCTATTATCCCTACTTTATATTAGAATCCTGTTCAAATTTGCATGGCATTTGTCCCATTCCCCTTCTCAACTAGCGACTAGCTACCAGTCAGCAGCCACCAACCAGCGTACACTGTACAAAATACTCAGTACACAAATGTGTGGGACTCGTAGTCAGTAACTAGTAGCACGTTCATGGTCACAGTCCACAATGGAGGAAAACAAATAAATTCCGTTTATGGCCACTTTCATCCGTTCTACATCCTACATTCTACAATGCAGTGCACACTGTACATTGTACATTATATAGTGTACGGCATAAGCGTACGAGAGAAAGTAGAAAGTAGAGGGGAATGATAATAGAAAAGATGAGGATTATCATTGTTATTACTGTACACTGTACACTGTACACACTACAATGTACAATGTACACGTATTTAGATCATACAAAGTTATCCACTATCTACGCATATCTACTATCTACACAAGTACCTGCATGAGTGGAGTCTGTACACTGTGCACTGTACACTGTACAGTACACGGTGTACAAGTATTCCGAGCTCCGAGCATTCTGTAATACCATGTTTATATATTTGTTTTTGGTTAGAATGCGAGAGACAGAGAGAGAGCGAGAAGATGCTAGATAGACTTTTGCTAGAGCAGTTAGTTCCGAGCTCTTAAGTTTAAGAGCTCGGATCATTAACCACAAGTTTTTAGATCGGATGCGCCACATGAAATGTTCCTGTCGTGTGGAATGCACAAACTCTCTTCTCATCTTCTGCTTCTTCCTCCTCCTCCTCCACATCCACATCTACATCCACATGCATCTCTTCTTTCTCTTTCACTTTCTCCGTCTTCTCCTGCTTCTTCTCTGGTGACCACTTTTATTAGCAAATTTACTTGCTGGCTACATGGAAATATAATTAAATCCTTGCCCATTGTTCTAATCTATGAAGAAAGCGGAGAGAGAGAGAGGGTAAACTTTACAATGCTATAAGTATATGCATATACACAATTTCTCTTCAGACTTCAGACATGGAGTATCTTTTGCATATGTGTGTATAGATATTTAGGCCTTTCTCCAACTACAGTGAACTACGGACAGAATGGAACACGGAAAAGAGAAAAGAGGAACAATAATAATAATAATATTACTTTGTTATTCGTTCGTAAAAACTGTAGAGACGAGGAAGTGGATAGAATTTAAGCAAAATCCTATTACACATAGATATAGATCTATTTTCTATTTTATAAGGTTACACGCACACATACATACATACATACCTAGATACATGCACAAAAACTAACTAACTTAACTAGCCGAATCTATGGAGACACAAAAGGCTGATGAGCCTGAAACTGGAGAATGGGCGGAGACGAATAGGAATACGAATTGAACTCAGAACTCAAAACTCAAAACTCAGGCACACAGATAGATAGATAGATACACATTCAAATTTTAATCTAACACGAGTGTAATCAACTTGAACTGGGAGAAAATGGAAAAGATGAAGAGAAAAGAGTATCGAATGTCCTCCTCCTGCTCCTTTCAGTGTTCAGTGTTCAGTGTACACTAGTAGTGGCAGTGCATTCATTTGTACCAAATCTGCTGAGAATTTTGCTCTATATTCTAGTCTCTACATTCTACAGTCTACAGTTTCGTGTACATTGTACATTGTACACAGACTAGTTGTGAGAGTCGTGACTCGGATCTACCATCTACCATCAAGTCCAAGTCCAACTCCACATTCTCATCGCATTCGGATTGCATCTCCCCCAAAATAAATTAGTCCAATGACCCAAATGCAAAACATGAGATGGAAAACGGGGGTTTCTTGCAAATTCTTGGCGATCTCTCATTTATTCACGCTTCTTCCTCTTCTTCTTTTTCTTCTTCCTTTTCTGCGCCTCATTTTACTATACCATCTAATTAATTACTCTAAATATACGTATATATATGGTACGTGGCACAGAACTACCAGCACAAACACGAACACACACGAATTGAATCAAAAGACATGAAATGGAAAAACACAAAAGTTAATCTCATTTACTCTTTATCCTTTTCAAAATTTTTGTGTTTCTACTGTTCTCAATCTGCATGAAAAGTACATGGTACAAAGTACAAACCAAGTACTGTGTACTTTTGATTTATTCATATGATGTGAACTTGGTTAATTCGCTAATTAATTTCAATGACGCAATGACGACAACTACATGTATTAAAAGTTTTCCAAGTTCAAAAGTTTGAAAAGTTCCAGTTCCAGGTTCTTCATGCCATGCCATACCATGCCATGCCATGCCGCTACATGAAAGTCTGCAAGATAATTGAGTTGACTTGAAAGAAAGAAAGTTGCACATTGCATTTTTCATGCCCCTGTTTCATTATGCCCAAGAAGGGAGTAGTAGTAGTAGTACATTATGCCCTCATGATTAGTATGTCTCATAATAGTAATAGTAGTAATAATAATAATGAAAGTAATGATAATTTTAATAAGTTTCAAGTTGCAAGTTGGGAGTTGGGAGTTGGGAGTCTCAAGTTTTTGGGCAGTTGAGAGTTGAGAGTTGAGACTTGAAGAGAAGAGAAAAGAAGAGTGACTATTGTAAATTTGAGGCTGGAAGAAACGACGAAGAAGAAGAAGAATAATAAGAAAGCGGAAAACAGCGGTTTGACTTTTGACTTGGTTTTTTGTTTGGCATGGCATAGCATGGGTTGTTTTTTATACCCATGAGAATACCTCAAAATGCACGGTTGAAAGGGAAAGGTGAAAGAAAGAAAGAAGGAAAGAAGGGAGACGAGAGAAAACTTGCCCGCGTCAGTCAGCTGTCACATTATAAATAAGATTTTTATGTTTTCATCATGCTTCCTTTGCTTTCCTCTGCACAGTTCACAGCCCGTGTGTTCTGTTTTGTTGTGTTGTGGTTTTGTAGGTCCAAGCCTGCTTTTTATTTTGGTCATTGACTTGTTTCATGGGAATGACAAGACAGATTCACAAAGAAAAGAAAAAGTGCATCTTGAATGTAGAATCTTGAACTTGAATCTGAACTCTCATTGTACTTTTTGATTTTTCTTTCAGACCAACCATCTCTGAATGACACATGTAGCATAATATTGTACACAATACCCCATGATACTTGATACAGGTTGATTTAAACTAGTTTTTTTGTTTTATTTTTCGTGATGGTTTTATGTACATTTTACAGGTAAAGCATTGATTTTCCATTTCGGTTTGTATGTAGTTTAGTTTATTCGTAGTTTTGAATTCAGTAGTCTCGTCTATATTTGTAGTTATTATTTACACTTGTTACAAAGTATAGCAAAAACTATACAACATATAATGGATACATCACATCATCTACTTGTATATTTTGTATTATTATTATACATGGTGTATTGATTTTTTAGGTATCTGCTCACTGCTGATAGTTGATAGTACAATTTCCAGGAAAAGTGGTCAGCACGAGGGATCAAGAAATAGAAGGTAGAAAGTAATATGATACATGATATGATAATATGTTGTCGGCACTCTGTTTTTTAGATAAGATGATCGAGAATATAAATACGTACTATATGTACAATGTACGTCGAGCATTCGACGTTAAGTCAAAGACAAACATGCTGTTTTATTTCTAGTTTTCTAGTATTCAGGTTTTTCAACGGTATAGTTGCTTCTATGGAGTAAGACTTTACACAGTAAACCAGGTCATGTAGAAAATAGAAACAACCATATGAAAATCTTGTAACAGAAGCTAGGCTTACAATTTTCTATTTTTTCCTCAACTTCTATATTTGTGAGTTTTATGTATGTTTTATGTATTATTACACTTTTGATTATTAAAATAGAAAACACAAATAGTAGACAGTCTAAAAATAAATTAGATGTTACACGCTTTATGCAATATGCATCTATCTATTTAAAACTGTTAGTTTGTACATTGTACATTGTACAATCTACAGGCATAAAACAGGAGATAAATAAAATAAATAGATAGAATAAAATAGAAACAAAAGAAACTTACACCGAGGGAAAGGCCACCAGCAACACCGAGTCTATTGCCGACAAGGTCGAGGAGACTTTGTTTAGAGACGGATTTGGTAGTTCTACTAGAACATAAGGATTCTCTATTTAAAGCTCCTCGACCCGAAAGATAGGCTGGTCCACTTCCGCTAGTTTCAGATCCGATTGAGACAACTACTCCCCCTCCTCTTCCGCCACCTCCTCCACCTCCTCCTCCTCCTCCTACGTCACCTCCCCCAACTCCACTCCCTCCTCCTGTAACAAAACATAAAATAACATATATAATATGTATAAAATAGAAACACAGTTAAGAACAAAGTATTAAAAGTAATATTAAATTACATTGTGTACAAAGTGCATATCTATTTCACTATAATCGATACAGTATCCAAATATGTCCTTCAGTATGTCTACAGTCTACAGTCTACAAACACTCACCATTATATTTTTGTCAATATTCCTTTTATATTACACACTACAGACTATACAGACTACACGGACAAGTGGAAGTAGTAAAGTAAAGTCAGCTGTCCTCTCGCTCCATGTTGTGAAAATTGGAGCGTAAAACTTTCTTTAACAGTCTTTTTTGGATTTATTGGCAAAAATATGATATTTTCTATTCGCCATTCGCCATTCTCCAGTCTCCATATTCCATATTCCATCTCTTACATGAAATCTAGATTCTAGATTCTAGATTCCCTTCATGTATTCTATACTCAATGCTCCATCCTCTCTACTGTATACTGTATACTTTCCGTTCTATTGCCTCCCAATAAAAAACGTCAATGTGAGGAAAAGTCCAGCACGAGAATAACCACTAATAAAATAAAAATAAAGGGAAAAGGAAAAAAACTCTCATCTCCAACTCAGCTTTGATTGTCATCCTAAAAGTCCTGCTTGAACAGGACATGGTTGTAATAATAATAATATCAGTAACTCACTGCTCACTGCTTACTGTCGTGTGTCGTGTGTTGTAGACAAGAGACTTTATGTAGTGCTGCCTATCAAATAACAAATACGTCACAGTTCTACCAAAACCTGGATATGTACAAAAAATAATCTAGAATCTATAGCGGGAAATTGAAGCGGAATTCATCCATATTTTATTCTCGCAGCCTCATCTGAATCGTGATTGGAAATGCAAGTACATAAATAGATATAAAAGTCCTGTTCTAGGTGCCTCTTTAATCTTTAAGCTGTGTATAATACAATAATAAATACAACATTCCAATATAAAGTATAATTTACTTAACAGAATAATACTGTTTATTTTAAAACATTTCGTTTAAAGTAAAATTACTTATGTACTTCTTAATCTGTATACTTTATGCTTTGTGCAACAAATAAAATAAACTCTGGAATCAGAATAGAAAAAATCCAGTATAGTTTTAGAACACACAATATTTGCAATGTACATTGCACATGTGTTTTTGTACTATTATATTATTATATTCTATTAGTTTAGATGCTAGATGCTGAGTTGGCTTGACTTGATTTGACTTGAATAAGTGTATACCATCTAAATTGAGAGAATACAGTAATACAAATAGATAATAGATATAGGTATAGATTAAACATTAGTACATTTAGTATAGGAAATAGAGTAAAGCGTACAAGAGATATCAAGATATTATATAAAGAAAGAAACTGTTTGGAGTTTGGAAACTGGAAACTGTGTAATAGTGAGTCAATGGATGACTTCCGCCGTGTTGACAAAAGAATTCCAGATCTATAATACAGAATGTAGAATGTAGAATGTAGCTTTGGAGTAATTCACTGTTTGTTGGAAAAGTTATTGGAGATTCGACTGTTGTAACATCCAGCGAGTTAGTTCCAGGACAAGAGTTTTCAAATAAAAGAAAAAGTATGTCCCTGTATACTTTTCTATTATCTATTATATTATCTGAGTTTATACTCTACTTTTCCACTGTTCTACATTCTACATCCTACATCCAACGCCGTACATCGTACATCTTACAGCAATACCAGGGATCAGGGTTTTTGCAACAAGAGGAAAAGTTGTATAAAATAGAAAAGAAGAAAAAAGATGGATAAAATACAGGGTCACTTGTTTATATACGTATAAATCGGATATATGGTTTATACTTTATACTATGTACAATGTTCACTGAACATTGTTCAGTATACAATATACAGATACAGATTGTCTGTATCATGTATCAACATATTTCCGTCGTCTCTTCCCCTCCTTTGCCCATCTCTTTTGGCTTATTCCTTCGTAACCATTTCAATAGCTGTAGACTCTAGACTGTAAACTGTAAACTGTTTGTTGCTGGTATAAGCACAATGCACATGGGATGCATTTTTTTTCAACTTATTTTCCAAAATGGTTGAAAGAGTGTCAACTTTTTAAAACATGGAGGTAAAAAAGAAAAGAAATGTTTTACCGATTATGGGGCTTCCGGCCCCAGGAGCTGGAGCAAGTCGTTCACTCACTGTGCCCACAGAACTAGGAGGAGGCGCTCCACTTCCACCCACACGAGCACCTCCACTCGTAATTATACCTGAAAATAAATAAATTTAAATACTTGTATTAATATTTTATCATATATCATATAATGTATTACATGAGTTAGTTTTAATTTCTTAAAACAGAAACATCTTTTATCTTTTCTAATGTAAATGTAAAATTATAGTGAAATGAAAACACATTATCTGAACATTTTTCTTTTTTTCTTACATATTACATATTACACACATTTTCCTAAACTAAATTAGCATTGTTTGCTGCAGTGTATCAAAAGTTGAGGTGAACGAAAAGGCTATGCATGTTTGATGTTTGTGGTGCATGTTAGCTTTTCACTCGTCGATACTAGTTTGTTCCAAATTACAGTAGAGTCTAAAATGTGCAGTATACATCTAAGTAAAAGTGGGACAGAAACACAGAAACTAAAAGAAAAGTTTCTCATGGTTCGTGGTATTTTGTGTGTGAGTTGTGTTAACTTGACAAGTGGGCATTAATGAGAGAGCCAGGCAGAGGGAAAAGAAGAATGGGAAATCTCGGCTTGGTTTTTGACTTCATTACTGATTTAAGACTCGCGAGTGAATAAACAGACGTAGATTGTACATTGTACACACACGAGATTCATGTTGTCGCCGATAGGTAAAGTCTCCGTTTGTTTTCTAAAAGTGAACCAGCCAACTCGGCTCTCAAGTCTCAAGTACTTAGTTACTTTCAGCCAACTTGATCTAGAATCTAAAATCTAGATTATTGGAGGACGGCAAACTCCAAACTTGAAACTCCAAACTCCAAAGAGCTGATGCTTACGCGAAACCAAACCAAACAGAAATACATACGAGAAAACTAATTGTAAGGGAATCCTCTTTGGAAGGAAAAACCCTTCAACCGTCATAAATTCTTCGTTACTTCTACATTGTACATTGTACAGTGTACACTGTATTTTAGGCTTTAGTCTGCTCAAGCTCAAAAATACAATATTATAATGGTGCTAATTCCTAAACCAGGAACCAGAAATGCTAATGTCATCGAGAAAACATGTATGAAAAAGAAGTACATTTTTGAACTTTAATGAGATATTTTAATACTTATATAGTTTCTCTTGCCACAAACAAACAATGTAGAATTAATTATTAAAAACTAAATTCTAAACCAATCTTTTTCGTATGTCTCGTATTAAAAACTAATTTTTGATACTGAATATTTTCTAAAAATAGAAACTTTCATTGTTATTTTTTGCATTTGTCCGGATTTTGAACAGAAAGTAGCTTATTGAAGGGATTAAAGCTATAAAAAAATAAAAAATGCACTTGGATGTTTTCTGTACCCCACAGAAATTTTTTGAGTGTCGAGTGTCGAGTTTGCATAACTTTTGTTCCTGTGTACATTTGTGTAAATTTCGGTTCCATGTACATAAAATTGGCTTGTTTTCCCCTTATCTTTGTCTGTTTCGTTTCATTCCTGTTCTTCTTCATTCTTCATTCTTCATACTTCCACTCTATTATTCCAGTACCTAAAAATAGTATACGAGCTTTTTCTTTTTACCCCGAGGCGTTTTGGTAATGGGATAGTTGTCGTCATTTGTCATTCCTCGCTCACCCTTTTTGGGCATGTACAAATTATAAGTCAAATTCAAAGAAAAACGCTTTCACTCAAGACAAGACAAGACAAGACAAGTCACTCACTCAACTTTATCAACAAGCAAGTCAGCCGTTCATACATATGCACAATATAGAATGTACATTGTTCAGTGTACACTGTACACTACGACTTGTTAGCTTTAGTTTCTTGTGCTATCACCTCCAACTTCCAACCCCGTGAGCCAATAACATAACCAGACAACCAGGTTTCCGTTTCTCATCATTACCTTTACACTAGACATTATACTTTATACATATTCAATGTAGCTTTATTTTAGCATTGTGAAGAAAGTAGGAGAGAAATCTGGAGAAAGTAAGTGAAAACGAAAGCGAAAGTGAAAGTAAAAGTAAAAGTAACGGTGAGTATAGTTCATAGGAGCTTCGTACAAGTGTAGTATTTGTACAGTATCTAAAAGTATTTAGAAGAGCTATACAAATGATTCTTTCTCCTTTTCTCTACCTTTTCCAACTTTTATACAGTTTATACTATCAGTTTTATCTGTAGTTTCAATTTCCTCCGTCTTCTTTTTCTTCTACCTTGTTTCCAACTTTCCAACTTTGCCACTACTATAAAAGTGTAAAAGTAAATCCAGTATCCAGTGGAGTGAAATAGTCAGTCAAGAGAGGAAAGAGATGAAAAAAGAGAGAAGTGAAAGTGGAGGAAAGTGTAATTAGGAAAAACACCTTGTTGGTTTATGACCGTCCCACGTCGTCACTTCCACTTAGAGAGGAAACAAATTGTTTTTTTATGCCTCTGCCCCGTCTCTCCTTCTTAATTTATAGGAGTTGTTCGAGTGACATTTAATCCAAAAATACAAACTCCTAAAGGAAAAGTGTGAGAGAGATGAGCAATAATAAAATACCCTCACAAAATAGCCTTTTTGCCTATAAAATATGTATGTAGCCCAAAAGGAAATTGTAACAAGCGGAGTGATTGCTTTTCATGAAGAAACAAAAAGTCTCCATGTCCTACTGAATTAGCTATGAAAGTAGCTATTAAAATATTTTACTTTATATTTATCAAGAATTTCCATTCTTTATACTCTCAACATCTCACAGGGATATTGCACTTTTCAGAATAATTTTATCCACGTTCCTTTTGACTCCTCCGTTCTTTACACATAGATGGGCGGAATTAAAAGTTGAGAGGAGATGAACATAAAGATGAAGAAGATGGAGAAGGAGATGAAAGCAGGAATGGCAAATAAAATGGTATTATTTAGAAAGTAATTTCTTAAGTTGTCACACATGTACAATGTACATTGTACATTGTACAACGTAGAGTGTAGAGTGTAAGCAAAATTTTAAATGTGAAAAGGTACATATTTATTACATAGCATGATTCTTGAAAAAATAAATGCAGTACTTTTGCATTAAGGTACATTTTGAATCTTGAATGCGAGATAAGGAGAGTCATTGGATTAGAATTTATAGAACACAGTTAATTTTTTACACTGGCACTGACAACGACAACTGAGAACGGAAGAACTGGGGAACGAGGGGAAAAGTTGTAGTCGTAGAAAAATGTAGAATCAGACTCTCAACTTTGGAGTTGAAAGAAGCCGCTCCCACATTTCAGATTCAGACTCAGATTTTCCTACCTATGTCATGTAAAATTTACATGGTAAAATTCATGTACATATGCGTGTACAGTGTACAGTGTACATACATATCTGGATACTGAATATATTGAATAATATTATGTTATGTTATATTATATTTTGGAATCTGGTGATAGTTTAACTCTCTTGCTTTTTTTACAGCAACTAAAATGAGTCAAGAGGAGAGAGATATAGAGACTCAGGACTCGTGACTTAAAAGTAAAGTAAAGTACGTAAATGTAAACGTAAAAAAATGTAAAGCCAAGGAGCAGGAGCCAAGGAGAAGAACAAGTGGAAAGTTAGACTGGAAAATTTTTACATAAACTCCTCCTTCTTGAAAAAACTCCCTAGCAAAACCAATGTACTGATATATCACATACATATGAAGAAAGTAAAAGGAGAAAAATCTACGAGTGAAGAAAAGAGAGAGAGAGAGAAATAAAAGACTGCCAATCTCACATTTTCAATGTTTGCTTAGACGAGTGGTAAAGTGCCGTATGAATTTTCCTCCTTTTCTCCACTTCTCTATACTTTCACTCCTTTTTTCTTCTTCTTTTTCTTCTTCTTGTTGAAATTTTTTTATCATTTGCATAAGTCAATACCTTCCTGCGTTTATTGATTTTTTCATGGAAATTCTCCGTATACATTTATATGTCTACATATTTATTTCCCCTCTTTTTTTCTCCCTTTCCTCTTTTCACCTCGCTAAATGTATCTATCTATAAATCTACAAACCTTGGAAGGGGTTGCTTGCACTCTTTCTAGAGATTTTGACTTCTAGATATTCTATGTAAGTGCACATGTGGAATGTAGAATGTAGAAATGTCATGCTATATTATGTGCTTATGTATGCTGTACTTTTTTTGCTTTCCCCTTCTTCCAGTTTTTAAAAACAAATGGGTGGAAAATCTTCAACTAACAAGTAAAAAGTCAACTCTGACTTTGACTTTCCAATCCAATCTTAAACTTTCCTTTTCCTTTGATTGCCTTATCCTCACCGCCTCCTTTATTCATCTCTCATCTTTTCTGTCTTTATCATAATCTCTTTATCTTGTATGTTTACCATTCTCAATCCATTTCATTTCCTTTGATTTCATCCCATTTTATCACCTTTGATTTTAGATGTAGACTTACATTTAGAGCACTGACAGTTAAAATACCTATAGATTCTATATTATAAATTCTAGCTAGTTGTACTTTGAACAAGTGATATTGGATTATAATGTATAATAAATAGTTGGAGCTGGGAGGTCTATTATATTTTCTCATATTATTTATCTTCCTTGTGTTTACTTTGACATGAAGATTCTCATCTTTAAGCTCACATGTCGTAAAACCAAAATCCAAAGTGAAGTTGATTTTCATTTCCATTTCCCATCAATATCACCATCAGAAATCACAACCGCCAAAGTTGATCATGATCTTGATCATGTGGAGACGTGAAAGACATAGACAAAGAATTCCAAAATTCAATCTAATATCTAATTTCAAACATCATCCGTATAAATCATGAATTTCCTTTGAATGTTAAAGACGGTAAATATACAATATATACAATAACAATCACTCCAATCCCCAAAACTGTTTTGATCCTTGATCCTTGATCTTGATTCTGATGGGCTGGATGATTTTTCATCTGCTTGATTTTCCCTTTGTCGTTGTCTTCTCCGTTGCCATTGTCTTTGTGCTTTGTATCAAAAGTCAAGTGTAAAATATTCCGAATGGGAAATGAAGGTAGGAAGAATACGAAGGCACAAGGCCAGGAATAACGGGCAACCTGGATAGATTGTTTGTAGACATAGCAAACGCTTCAAGATTCATGAGATTGTGCATCATTTTCTCGGAGGCTCTTGCTGTGCCTTTTGAGTGGCGCTCTCTTTCTCTCTCTGTGTTACTCTTTGAGTAATCTCTGTTTTCTTCAGGTAATCAATAGCAATGACAAATTAATTTTCCAGCTTAGACCTCCAAGCTCCAAGCTATATTACACGTACATTATACGTACATTATATTCTGTGAGCTGTGAGACTTGAGCACACGGAATTTTGCTCTTTGAAGAAAGTCGAAAGTCAGCCATTCCTTCATCATTCCCTTACACAAAGAGCAAGTATAAAGTATAAAGTACATTGAGACTTGAGCGACATTGTCAAACTGCAAAAGCTAACAACTAACAAGTAACAATGCAATGTTGTCAAGTGTATTTTGTACAGTTTTGAAATGCGGGCTGATTGTACTTGTAAATGCTGTAAATGTCTCTTGTTACTTGTTAATCTCTTGAATATGCCTAATTTTAATTAAAGCTTTAATATAAAGAAAAAGAATCTACTACCGTACGTGTAATGTATAATGTATACTACGTACTATAAAGTCTCACGTTTGATTAGTACTTGAATGTGGTTGCTAAATAACTTTAAACTTGAAGATGTTCAACATACACATGACTAATTTGTCATTGACCAAATTATATACGATATACATAAAATCAAAATCAAGCTGCTTTTCCTTTTACAAAAAAAGGGAGACGGACACAAGTCAAGGTGGAAAATGTATGCATAGAAAATCTAATCCAACTTCAACTTTCAAAGTAAAACTTTCAAAGTCTGTAAGATTTTGAGAGTGGAGGAAGAACAAACTGTTAATGAACCTCCTTTGTCCTTAGCTTCATTTCTCCCTTTTCTTGTAAAACAAGTTTTCCTTTGTCTTTAGTCTTTACCCCCCAGCCCATTGCTTTTACTATACCTAAGTATAAAGTACATCTGTATTTTAGCTACTTGTCCATGATTAGTTTTGTTGCTGCAATTTTGAGTGCACATTTTACAATTTACAGTAGGTCAACAAGAAAGCCCAAAGGAGCCAAGTCACAAATTACTCGCACTAAAATTCATGTACAATGTACAATTGGCTGTTTTCTGTCTTAAAATACTTGGAAAAAATCTGGAACCTTTAAATGTTGAACGACCAGCTATTGGCTATCGTCAGTTGTCACTTACACAAAAAGTGGAGTAGCTGTATTTTTTTGTAATAAATTGACCATAAAGAAGACATGAAACTTCCTCAATGCTCATTCCGCATACATGTATTCCTCTTGTTATTTTGCCCAATTTCTCCTTTTGGTAATGAAATTAACTTTACTGCCTGAATGAACTGAAGCTGGTAGAGCTGGGAAAACTGAAAATACTAGGGAAAATCAAATACTCTACACAACTATACAAGTACATAAGTTTCATTACATCCTGAATCCTGATTCTGATTTTGATTCTGAATCCTGGATTCTAGAGTCTAAAGTCTAGAGAACCATGATGATTCAGATTCACATTCACATTTTCTTGTGTAAATAGTAAATAGTAAATACAAAAGCTAATACGCCTTTTCCCTGTCTTGTATTTTCTCCTTTCCAGGTTCCAGTAAATTATTATAAACAAGTCGGGGGAAGTTAAACCATGGATACACACATATTACATATGTAGTATGGAGTATGAAGTAGGAAGCTGTAAATGTATTCAGAATACAATTACCTCGTTATGCACCTACAACCTACAACCTATATATTCTACATTCTATATGTACTTGATTCAAATATATCTACAACTATCTCTACAAGTTTCAGTTTCAGAACTAAATACTAAATAGTAACTAGTAACTAGTGCTTTTACTCATGCCAGAGTCAGTAGTCAGTGGTCGGTAGTCGGTAGTCAAGTGCTATGAACAATATACCCACAGTATGTACATTGTACATTGTACAATCTGTCAAATGCAAAAGTTTCTCTATCATTACCACTACTTTCCGCAGTCTATTCTCTATTATGTTATATACTCTATACTCTAGAATCTAGACTCTAGACTCTATTATATATGCTTTAGGCTCTAGACAAAACACAACAGACTCCAGCACAGCGCATAACACAATAATCTAACTATGAGCAAGTAACACAAGTAAACTTTTTATCGTTCAAGGCATCACGCACAATTTGTAATTCCTCCAGAATACAAAACACAGGATTTGTAAGTAGTTCCAATGTACAATCCATGTACAGTGTACAGACTGCACACACATTTAGTCATATGAAGCCATAGGCAAAACAATACAAAATACAAAATACGAAGTACGAGGCACAAGGCACTGTTGTTGTTTATAATAAAATGTGTGTGTAACTTGTAAAGTGTATAACTAAATAATAGTACTTTCCCCCGTAGAATTAAATCCCAAACTCATTATACACTATAAAAACACTACAACATTCCTCTCTGCATAAGACAGAAAGTAGTCATAGTACACTGTACATTGTACATGGTAGATATTACAGCTTGTAGTGTAAGAGACAGCTTGGGCTAAATGCAAAAAAGTTTGCACGACTCATCATCCTATTAGCTTTCCCCACAGTGTGCCATGCATAATAAGCCTACAACCTACAACGCTTAATGAAAGTGAAATGAGCTCTCTTACTCATACGATGCTCTTACATGTATGCACAATTTAGATGGTACATGCATATTCGTATAAATGTGTATCGGACCTCGTACTTCATTAGTGGAATTCTTTTCCCTTTCTACAATAACTGTCAGGTTGCAGAAAGTACAAGTGAACCAAAAGGAATTATTGTCCCTGTCAATTGTCAATTGTTAATTGTCAATTGTCAATACATACAACATATAAAGTAAAGCGCACAGTACAGAAAATAGTTACGGAAAAACACCGCACCGCACTACCACTTCTTTAGCTTTATTTTGTATTGGTCTAATTTACTTTCCTTAGGTTCTTTGTTCCTTCTTACTTTTTACTTGTTACTTGTTACTCTAGACAATTGCCTCTGTGCTAATGCTGGTGTGTAAGTACAATGTACGGCGTACAACAGGAAATTTCTTTTAAGATTATAGTTTTTAGTTCAAAGTTCTCTTTCCCCTTTTCCTCCTAAATGCATATTATATGTTATTGTAACGGGATATTGGATGAATAAACTATGGGCAGTGGAAACATTAATTGTTTGAGACTTGAGACTTGAGATTCGAGAAATGTTTTACAAGTAAAATTGAGATTCCAGATAAAACAAAGAGGAAATGAGAAATAAAGCACTAAAGGATTTCAAGTATTTCAACGGATATCTAAAATCTACAATCTACATGTACAGATTTGTTTTCTTTTAGTCTACTTTGAACTTTGAACCAGCACGCTATTTCTATCATGATATGCAATCTACAGTATAAATGTACACGGCATTTTGTATCAGCTAGAGTTTGTCCTAGAGTTTGAAGTAAAAGCTACCTACAAGTAAAATTGGCTATAATAAAACCAGAAAGGTACGCAAAAAATACGTAACATTTTGAGTAAAATGTATAGGTTATAATTATATTATATTGGTCTCAGGACTTGTAAAAAGTAAGTGAACATGAAATAAAATAAACGACAAGAGAGAACCGACAACCTCTTTGTTGTAGGTTGTAGGTAGCTGATTTTAAAAAGAAAGCAGTTGTGCAGGTGTGAACAGTTTAAGGAATTTGCACGCAAATACCGACATTCATAAAAGTTGTATTAAATCATAAACATGCATCGTAAGAAGTACATATACATTTACATTGTATTTCTAAACCAAATGGCTGTAAGTTGTAAATACATGAATGTTGACATTAATATTTCTGTATACAAATTGGAACGCCACATGTGATTTGTGTCTGTTGAATTTGAGTCAAGGTGAGTTCAGCTTGGTTGACCACTGTTGAATAGGAAGTCATAAAAGTATGTCTATTCATTCCTTTCCTGTGCATTTTCCCCTTTGTATTTTTTAGATTCCCTTGACAATTTACAATTTACAAGTAATCCGTCTCTCTTTCACATTTTGTTGCTTCTTTATGTCACAGAAAGAATATTTCATAATAGTAATAAAGTCAAAAATCCTCACTTCGTGAGGATTTCATATCGCCTTCACAGCACAAATGCTTTAGGCTCCGGAAGCGAAGCTGGCTATACCAAACTTGTCACGTCAGTCCGCCATTAAATACATAACATAGTATTCGAACGTGCAAAACCATTCCCATTCTCATCTGGTCTCAAACATTTATATA
>JABASP010000134.1:0-78060 GCA_019776565.1 Sminthurinus signatus
AAGCACAAGAAAAATATGAATAATAAAAGTAAGATTTTTATCTGCTTAAAACAATACAACATACAAGAGAAAAGGTATCTAGTATCTAGAAGATGTAGGTCCAAAAGTCCAAAAGGTTGGATTATTGTCAACTAATTAGCAATTCAATTTTTTTTTCTCCTTCACTGAATTCTGACTGCTGAATTTTGAATCTGGAATCTTGAATCTCAATTGTGCACTTTGTACTTTACTTTACTTGAGTTATGATTATGTTGTATGTTGTATGTTTTTTTGCACGAGTTGGAATTCTATGTGTGTCTTCTTGCTCCTGCTCCTGCTTCTGCTACCAAGTTCTGACTGGGCCTTGAAACGAACGAACGAAGCAAACGAACGTGCTGTTTCTGTTTCTGTATGGCTGTTTGCTACGTAATACCAAGTTGTAGTATATTTTGTATTATGTAGTCTGTAGTCTGTAGTTTATACTGCCTATCCTTTATTCATCAGTATTCTGCTATATGTTATATGTTATAAGTATAAATGTGTAGAGATGAAAATTCCTCGTGTTCTCTCTCTCTCTCTCTCTCTCTTTGCATGTGCTTGTGTCTTCTTTTTCTTTAGTTTGGTTTGGTTTGTGTGTATGTGTGAAACTTGTTAGTTACTTAACGCACGTTTCCAAGATGAGACGAGTTGAGTGTGGAGAGTTGAGAGTTGAGAGTTGACGACGATCTTTATTCCTTATTCCTTATTCTGATATCAAGTTAACTTTTTCAAGGGGAAAAATATCTATCAAATGAAGGGTGAAGAAGAAAAAGAAGAAGAAGAAAGAGCGGGACCAGACCATGCTCAATGTTCCACACATTTAATCAAATTCAGAAGTGTTAAGTATTGGAGGAAAATTAAAGGAGACTGCAGAACTCAGAATCCAGAGTCTTTTCAAAGCACTATTTATTATTATCAGTACACACTACACACACAAAGATATATTGCGTACTTGTTTACAATTTACAATTTGCATACTACATACATGGTAAAAATTATGCACGAGTTTTTTTTTCTATTCACAATTCACAACCCACCAGCAGCCAACAAAAGGCACAACTATTTATTTACTATACATATAAAAAGACAGTTGTGAGTTTTGAATTGTGAATGAAGGAGTAGACCAAAAAGTTTTTTTTGTATTGTTTACTCACACAGGCAAAAAGCACATTGTACATTTTGAGCATACTAACTACATTAAAAAAACTTATACAAGTAAAATATGAGCCATATGCTCAATATAAAAATGTACACATGAATCAATACAAGTATATGTGGATAGGAATAGAATATGAATTTGAATATGAATATTAAAAGGATGAAGACTAATAAAAGGCGTGTCATACAGTACGAATCTTGCTCCATGCTCCAAACATAACTCGTGGACGTTGATTGAACAGTTTCCATTTTTGTAATTTGTAGATTTTATTAATTTGTATAGAGACAGTCGCGAGTCGTCAAAGGAGCAAAAGAAGGAGGAACTCTCCAAACTGAAAAGTATTGGATATTGGATATATTGATTGTACACATGTACATATGTACACAAGTAAAAGTACATGTGTAAATGATAGGTTATATCGACAGTTACTTGTTACTTGGCTTGTAGTTTGTAGTTGTTACTTTTGTAGTACGATATAAAAAGGTGTGCATAACAAAAGTGATGGAAAATACACACAACATAAATCATGTACAAAACCCTATCATCTATAATATGAAATACTTGCATATATACAAATACAAAATACAAGTAAATAAATAAATGCCTCAACGAAAAGAAAATCCAAATATTTGCACACACTTTTGTCTTTTGTCCTACAAGTTTACAAGTATACAAGTTTCATTCTCTTTGCACTGCCACAATTATCTGTATTCTGTATTGTGATTTCCAGCACACAGAAACAATAACAATCATGATAATGACGATGGTTCGGTCTTATGTCTTATAATATAATATGCTTTATGCTTTATGTAGCAATTACTTTGTACTCTTTACTATATTTGATATAGTATATAGTACTATATATGTAGTATGGAACATGTCCTATTTCCTACAAACATACATTTTTTGTTGCGTAGAATGCCGAGTATTTAGTATTTATACACGTTTACAATCTATAATCTATATATAGACAATAGACAGTATATACTGCAAAGAGACTGTAGACTGTCGGCAAAAGGCACATTCATAAAACTAGATAAATGAAGTTGAAAAGTTTGGAATTAGGTTTCCAAATCCATGTGTCTAAGCTAACAATTGAGAATTGAGAATACTCATAAATGTTACACAACAGGGTTTTTTTTATAGAATATAGAATACAGAATACGAAATATGCAGGCATCAAGTTCACCACTGAGAATTGAGAGTTGCGAGTGAGTAAATGAGAGCTAAAAGCTAAAAGAGAGCTAAGAGAAACAGAAATAAACAGAAAAAAGTGTGTGTTGAACTTCACTGATAACTAATGGTTCAACGCTCAGTTCTCAATACTCAACGTTTTTGAGGTGACGACGATGACGATGAGGACGAGGACGCGACTAACGAGAGGATTATGTGCCAGGATCGTTTTTATTTTATTTATATAGCTATATATCTGCAAATCTTATAAGATATATCAATAACCAATATACTGGATGCATTTACTTGTACTGATATTCAGCATTTATATTTTATATTCACTGTACACTTTACAGTTTCAGTTAATCGAATTGTGAATATTTATAATACTCCCAACTGAAAAGTTTGGCATACACATTTATCATTTATGTAATGGGAATAGTGTAGAGTAAAAAGTGTAGAGTAGAGCTAAAACTTCTTTTTGTAGTCTACTACAAATTTTGTACTCGTGCATACTAGCACAGTATACTGTAAAACATGTAGGATATAGATGAGACATGAAACATAAAAGATAAAGGTTACAGATTCCAGATGTAGTAAAAGGATATCAAATATTCAATTATTTATGTGTATCCAGTATCCACCCTTTTTATAGTTGATCCACAGTAGATTAATTTTAAGCTGGAACTATTCACCGAATAATGTACACAGTAAATAGTAAATGTACATTTTAATCCATGTTCCAAATCCACAATCCACAACTGGACAAAGTTTTATAGTCTGGAATCTGTTAACAGTTATTCTGTATTCCACTTGACAGTTGACAGTATCAACTGTATCACATCAATCTATAAATCAAAGCAAGTGCCTATACATGAAAATTATAATCGTTGGGATTTATAAGGATCTGAAATCTGAATGAAAGTCATGATCCGACCGAATGGAAAATGTTTCAATGTTTACATCCTTTACATGTATACTTTGTGTACACTCTTTTGTAAATATTTCTCGTGTGGAGGATGATTATGAATCATGATAATGAATGATACATAGTAATTTCTGATTCCACTTACAACTTACAAAGGTGTAAAAAGATGGATACTTTTTTAGTCTAGAGTACTCTAAATTTCAAGTGTAATCCGTGATACACCGTAGACTGCAGACTGTAGACGTGATAATTCATCAGTTCAACTGAAAACCCAATCAGTCAAAATTTACAACTCACCCGAGTTAAAAAAGTGATCATTGATCAATGATCATGCATTTTGCATGTTGACTGTTGAGTAAAACCCCAAACAAACACTAGAAAGTGGACACGCGGTTCTCTCTACTCGGACACTCCACTTTTCGCACTTTTCGTTTTTTTGCATCGTAGATAGATATCTAGATAATTTTCATTTCGTTCATGTGACTCTTATTAAAACAGGTGTAACTTTTGTTCGTAGTACATGTGTAATTTTATCAAAAACATGCTGTCACAACATTTTATACATTGTACAGTTTTGTTGTACATGTGTATTATCATTGAACTCTTGAGGATTCAGGATTCACTCACGGAATTTCCTTATACAGATTCTACTACAATGAGGGAAAATTTCACAGAGAGTGGAATAATAAGAGAGAGCTACTTTGTAATTTGTAATAATGGTGACATCTGCATTTTACAAAATAGCCGGACAACTAACAAATAATTCACTTAAATCCTGATTAAAAAGATAATCTTTTGTTCTGTAAATAAATATGTAAATATTGGTGAGTGGTAGAGGAAAAATATGACATTTATTATACTTGGCATTTGACAACCGTATTCCGCATATTATGTTAAACATAAGTAATAAGTAATTTATAATTTATACCATTTCAAGCTCATATGAGAATAAAGAATATAAATAAAGCTTTCATGTGTGTAGGTATATATAGTGAAAAAAGACTACGATAGTCTTATCACTTGTTGTTGTTAATAAAATTTACAATCTCTGTCCACTTGAGACTTGAGATGTTACATAATCTTATTGGTTGATGGTAAATTGCAAGTTTTAGCTTTTGCTCTCTCATCCTTATTTAGTATCTAGTATATTTATCATTTATCCCTTTGCTTTTTCTTTGATGAACATCAAAAATAGTCAACCTCATCATATTTTCTTGTCAATTATTATCATTTATCAGAGATTAGAGGAGAATATTTTTTTAGCAAAGTAAAAGCTTCTTGCTTCTTGAGGTGGAGTTAATGCTGACTTGTGAGTTGAGTTTTGAGAGTTGTGTATGCCTATTGGTACTTTATGCGTGTTAATTTCATACATAAATACATATAAATATGTATTGGTTTGTGTACAAACATTTTCATTTTTTTTTTATTCATAATCTGTCTACTTGAACTTCATAATTCATAATTAAAAGTATAGCAATAATCCGTAACCTCCCGAATAATACTGATTACAAGTGTGTTTTTGAATGATAAATGATACATTTTCTGCATTTCACCCATTTCACATATTTATAGCGTGTTCGATGCTGGATAAAAAATGATAAATAATACGATGTTTTATCTTTTATCCATTCAACATTCAACTCATAAGCCATACAGTGAATCTCAATCACTTGAGACTTGAATCTTGACAGAGGGACTGCGACTTGAAACTGGACACTACACTAGACTGACCAGTGCGTTGCAGCGTGTGATTTTTATGTAGTTTCTGGTTTAATCTCTTGATTTGTATCAAACTCAAAAACCTCAAAATATCTATGCAAAAAAAGATTGATAGGCAAGGACACGACAAACCCTATGGCATAGTATGAAACATGAGCTGTGTTTGTGGCGCAATTATCAACAACAGTATCCCTTTTTTATGCATAGTAGGGCGAGTCATATATTTCAAACGTAAAAATCCCAAGCTTTTATAATTTTTGCATGTTTAACACAGTAAAATTAGATTCTCCGTCAAGTCTCAGGTCGATCCGATTTGATTAAGGGGTCATTTGGCTAGGTCAAAGTGCCCAAATTTTGTATGTGATTTGAAAAAAAATTACAAGTTTTTTGTTCAATTTGAACGCCGCTTACCCAAATATTCCAACTAAACACACGACAAAGTAGATACAGATTATGAATTACTAGTAAGAACGCCCGTCCAATGACGGGAATAAAATGGGCTTCTTAACAAATCCGTATCCATTGTGTGGAAATCGCTAGATTTGCCAAACTTTAGATATTCAATGTTTTTAAAACGGTGGATACCATATTGTGCACAGCTTCTTCTGTTTCATTTACAGCGTTTTCTCTTAGCCAGAGTAATAGCCATTTCTCTTAGCCAGAGTAATAGCCATTTCTCTTAGCCAGAGTAATAGCCATTTCTCTTAGCCAGAGTAATAACCATCAAAGCTAGATCCTGACACACCGAATGACGCCTTCGGATACGGATTTTATAGAAGGTTGATGCGTATTTGTGTCTGTGTAGTTTCTTCAAAGACACACACATTTACATTTCCATTTACATGTGCAGTAGTCAAGTAGCTACTTGACTAGAACTACTACAGTAGAAACTATAGCTATCATATATTGTACAAGAATCTGTCGGGAGGAGGAAGATGAAGGTGAAATGACTCTAAATTATGATCATGATGAGAGTTTGTGTATTATGTACAATGTACAATCTGTATGTTCTCTCTGTTTTATGTTACGAGTTACGAGTCGTCCGAGGGAAAAAGACTCATTGATCATAATTATGTCGAGAGTTGAGATAGATGCGTGTTTTGTGTTTTGTGTATTTTGTATTAGTATTTGTATTTGTATTTGTACGAGTGTATTAAGAGAAGAGCAAAACCGACAACGACTGCTACTACTAGAACTGCTGCTGCTGCTGCTGCTGCTGTTACTGGTTACTGGTTGTCGGTGAATTTGGTTTTGGTTTTTTGTATTAGGCGTCGACGGTTGTTGTTGAGAGTTTGGATGACCACATGACAGTAATGCTACTTGTATGCAATATGTTATACAGCGAGTTGTGTGTGTCT
Organism: Sminthurinus signatus; assembly: GCA_019776565.1. Classification (NCBI taxonomy): domain Eukaryota; kingdom Metazoa; phylum Arthropoda; class Collembola; order Symphypleona; family Katiannidae; genus Sminthurinus; species Sminthurinus signatus. The sequence goes on from JABASP010000134.1 coordinate 6,356, forward strand.
GGATGAAACCGAATGGTGACCAAGGAACAACAAGCCCAAACGAGTTAATATCAGTTCATACATCATAACACAACATAATAAAAGCCAGAGACAGGGACAGAAAAGTTGAGAGGACAATTGATCATAAATCATAATCAAAATCAAAGTAGCTACTCTAGTATGAGATTGAGTGAGTGAGTGAGTGAGTGAAAGAGACTCTTACCCGAGACCCCCATTGTACGAGAAAGCACTGGCTTGAACGGCGGCCATTAAGGCTGCATTTTCCTGTGCATACGGATGATAACTCAGTCCACCAGGATAACCCCAATTACTTGGACCCACACCACCTCCTCCCTCTTTCATCTCTGATAATCCACCCTAAAAACACAAACACACAAGGAAAAAACAATTGAGGGGCTTGGAGCTAAAAGAGCGTCTGGTTGCGTTAGAAATTATTTGCGGACGCTCTTTTAATTCCAAGCCCCTCAATTCAAATATAGTTAATTATACTATGAAAAAAACTTACATATTACATATATTGTTGTACATTGTACATTGTACATGTTTACTTATTTACTTAGTCCTATTAAAAAGGAATCAGTTTATGTGATAAAAACAAAAGCTAACAACATTACACAATACAAAATACAGAGTATAGTATGTAGATATAGAGTATTTTATTAGAGTAATTTAATTTGGAGCACATATAATTTATACATAATTTGCTTTTATTTTGCACCGTTTGATTTTCATCGGTGTATACTTTCATCAGCTAATTTACTGTACATACATATAATATATAATGTGTAGGTACGTTTATTATTCTTGATGATCAAACAAGTAAGTAACTAAAGGCAATAATTTTTGCTCTTTAGCCCTTTGACTCTTGCTTATGTATAAAGTATGAAGTATGAACATTCATTTGCACTAATGAAGAAGGTAATAATCATATTAATTGGGAAACTGAAATACCTCGACGAGAGTCTAGTCCAACAACATTTTCATGTATCATTTTCATAAAAGTTAATAATATGACCCGGGAAATTAGCATTAGTGCAAAGTATACATTATATTATATTATGTATTTCCATTCCCATATTCTCTAGCTTTTTTACTTCTATTTACTCGATACTGGATACTCGATGTTGGGACAATTATCATAGCTATACATTTCACATACATGACAATTTTGGAAAAAACCGTTACACGTTACTACTTTTCACATTATACTAAATACTAAATATTATATATTATACTGGATGCTATAAATGTTTTTTAATACATAAACATAAAACATATCCTTTTCCCTTTTCCTCATTCTCTCCAATATCCAACCCAATCAGTGAATTTTTTGTGAGTCCAGAAATAGAGTATGAAGTATGAAGTATGCGGAGTATGTGGATTATGGATTATGGAATACTTTGGTTTTTCCTTTTACACGCTTCTTTCGACTTTTAATTACCATTATTACACAAGAATGAAAAATACATCTATATATGCCATAATATACCTGTGTATGTAAGCTGTATACAATATACAACTAAATACTCTAGTTATTATGTCCCATACTTACTTTGTATTTCCTATTTTTTCTAGATTTTTTTCCACGTAACTACATGTCATTTACCATTTACCATTCACTAGTCTTATCTACTATCTAGTAGCTATCATATTATGAGTATGATTATTATTATTATTGTAATGTCTAGTGTTGTCTAGTTTGGAATTTGGAAAGTAGTACGTAAAAAAAATATTCCAATATATCCTGTGTCCAGAGTCCAGAGAAAACCGAACAACCAGCCAACAGAATGAGTGTTTGTTTGTGTGTATTGACAAAAAAATGGGTTTCTAGTTATCGAATTAAACATGACACTACCATACTGTATGATGTATGATATTTTCTTCACTCTACGCATTACACATATCCATGCATAATACATACATCTTTGGACACTCGACATTCGACACTCGACACTCGACACTCGTCTCGTCTAGCCACTCCATTTATTTATGCATACATGGACTTAATTATTTTTATACAGGGTAATTAACCGTGACTGAAAAAAGCAGAAAACAGAAAAGGACGGGACGGTTTCCAACCAGTTATTACAGTTAGTTATATTTTTACTAGTCCACATATTCTGCATTCTACATTCTGTACTCCACACATGTCTCATATATGTATGTGTAATAAGAAAAAGAAGAGACGAAGAAAATTACTTATTTAAAATAATTGACAGCTTCATCCATCCATCTACTCTACTCATCTATTGAATGTTGCAATACAAAGTATTTAATGTATAATGTAAATAGTAAATATACATATTATTGTTACTTTATATTTTATGTGTACTTTTGTTTATTCTTGTTTATTCTTTCATAGGACATAGGACATATCGTACGACATTTAACGTACAAGTACGATAAAAAGGTAAAAGGTACTTGAGAAACTTTTTATCTCTCTCCTTTCATTAATTGAGGAGCATATAAAAAGACCGATACACATAGAGCGATTAATGAAAATTTGAGAGCGAGAGCGAGAAAAATAAACCAAAAGAAGAAGAAGGAGAAGAAGGAAAGATCTCTGTCCATTATTAGTTTAATGGTACTTTAGCCATAACAGTAAAACATTATATGTATTTTATTAGTATTATTATTATTATTATTCTAGTTTCTATCAAGAGCACATTACACATTAGACATTACAACAGGATTATATATTCTACATATCACGTGTTTCCATGTTCCATGTTCCATGTACTATTTATTATGTATAATGTATTTAGTATTTAGACACATTTGTGCCTAAATTACGAATAAGTAAGATGAAAGGAGAAAATAGAAAAAGAGAGAGAGAAATGAACAAGTGAGAAGCTAAACTACCATTTGCCGTTCCTCGTCTATGGACTCTGGACTATGAACTGTTTGGACTATACTCCTTTCACATTTCACATTTCACAGTTTGCCATGATTGTGCACTCTGTGTTTACTGTTTACTGTTTAATAAAAGTGAGTGAGTGAGTGTGAGTGTGACTGTGTGTGTCGTTTGTTGTTTGGTTCTTGTGCTTGTTCTTGTTCCATTACAATCCAACGACATGTTTCCTCTTCTGCCGGAATATTAGGGCAAACGATAAACGCTCGCATAAGTGTACGATCTAAAAAGGCTAAGGCTTCGTAAGGCAAAGTAAAGTAAAGTAAACTAAAGGAAAGAGAGGTGAGGTTGAAGTATAGAATATAGAATACAGAATACTTAATACAATAATAATAAATGCATATCAGTGGTAAAGGACGTATTTCGTACACATAAACTTGACTATTGACTAGACATGCATTCATGCCTGCATGCATGCATTCATCCATCCAGAATATTGATAATAGTTATTGTGTATTGTGTGTACTCGGTTCTCGGTACGTACATAAAAATAACTATGTAGATGATGGAAGTGCAATGCACATGTGTACTTACAACTCGTATTATTTTATATTGTTTTATCCGTTCACTGTGTACTGTGTAGGATGTAGTAAAATATTATACAATAGAATAGAATAATACATAATACGTAGGTTTGAAGTATAAAGTATAAAGTATGAACGTGAGGAGTTATTAAGAGGGTGTGTATTGTGTATGTGTTTATGTTGTCGTCCATGTACATACGGCCTTCCACAGCCTTCTAACTACTACCGTAACTACAATCTACAATGTGGAAATAAATGTAAAAGGACGCGATTAATTTCAATGAATACTTTACAAAACAGAAAACAGAGAGAGAAAAGAGAGGTGGACTAGTAATTTCTTTCTTTCTCTGTTTCTTTCTTCTTCTTCTTCTTCTTTTTCTTCTTCTTGTGTTCCTGCCTGTTTTATAATATCTACTATCTACTCTCACTCTGTATCTGTATTCTGCATGTTTCATGTTTCATGTTTCATGTTCTGTTCTGTTCTCTCCCTCTTCTGATTCAGATAATCGGACACACGAAAAACATTCCAATCACCGGAACATACATACTTTTCTTTATTCATGCGTATGCTTGTACATATGCGCTGTGCATGCATAATGCATGCACATGGATCTGTACAAAGTACAAGGCACAATCTACAACCTACAACGTCCACTGGGTATTGAGTATTGAGTACTTTTATCATTTCATATCATATCAATTCATATCAACACAAGTTGTATTAGAGTTGGGAGAGAAAGAGTTTCACGCAAAAACAACAACTACAACAGCTATGTACAAGGTGCAATCTACAGTGTACAGTGTACAGTGTGTAGTGTGTAGTGTAGTGACGAGGACAAGAGGAACAACAAGAGAAAGAGAGAGAGAGAAGAGTTTTCAACATTTCTTTGCGTGTTGTTACTTTGGTTTGCTGTTGGTTGGCTCCTATAATTTTCGAATCGATACCATGTAGTCAACATGCCCTCACAGCTCTCTCCCAGCTCCCACATTACACTCATACATCTAATTCACAACTTTGTCTTGCCCTGGCCCGTCTCCCATCATTCTTCTTCTTCTCTCTCTCTTCTTCACGACTGTCAAAAAAGCGGTCATTTTTCATGCTTTAAAAAAGCCTAGTATTATACAACCACAACTATGAACTAGAACTACAACTACAAGGAGTATATAATAAAATGCGTGATAGTACAAGAGCGGAATAAAATGCAAGAGTGAGAGAGAGAAAGAGAAGCATGAAAAATTGCGTGCATTCTCTATATCCCTAGAGAGATCAAACATTTTACTCCAATAGTTTCCTTTCTCACTCACTCACAACTCACAACTCACACACTCTCACATATCCTGGAATAACTTGAAACTCCAAACTCCAAACTCCAACCTCCAACTTACCAACACTTAAACCGACCAAATAGAAACTACAAAGTGTAGAATGTAGAGTGTGGAACGGGGAAATACTGTATGCTGTATGTTGTATGCTTTAGATATCTCCACTTTTCTCTCAATTTCTGTCTTCTTTTTACTTTTTCTTTGACTTTGTTAACCCTTTTATTTTTATATTTCCGACACACACACACAATCACAATCACACACTTTTGAAGACAGTTGCGGCCAGTGTAAAGTAGTAAGTAGTCAAGTTGTAGAGTTACACTGTAGTAGCACTAGCACCGTATACAAGATATAAGATATAGGCTATAGTATCACAAATGTTTGTTTGAGTGTTGAGTGTACGCATGTGTGTGAGGACATAAAATGAAAATAAAAATCCAAATCCAAACTTTCATGACATATTATGAAAAGGAAGAAGAATGTGGGAGTGTGTTTGGTGTTGGGTGTACTATGTATAAATATTATATGCACTGTGAAATAATAAAGGGTATTATATAATACAAAATACAAAATACAAAGCACATGTATGTTTACATTTACACTTATATTTATATTTAATCTACTACTATGAATTTTGACTTGTTTTGTTTTTATGCACTGGAAAAAAGCATATTTACAATTTACACGCAGCTCACACACAACACAAAACACAAAACACTCAACTCTCAACACTCCACTCAACTAAACTGTACAGTAGTTTACACATTAAATGCTGTTCTCTCTCTCTCACTCTCTCTCTCTATACTCTAGATATTACATACTACATATTACACTGCCTTACATTACATTACATTACATTACACATTTATGTAATGGACTTATTACGTTTTTACTATCGAATCATTTTATTTATTTATGTATTCTTTTGATTTCCATTTGACATCACATAACATCTTTATATATTATATATTATATATATGAAGAACAAAACAGTGAGAGTGAGAATGAGGAAGAAGAGAAAAAAAACAAGTTTCATTTTATTACTCTAATATTGTGATAAAAGTAATTATGTCTTTAGGAAATGAAGAATGTGGTGAATTGGATTCATGATTCATGAGTCAAATAAAGTCGAGTAATACTTATTATATTGTTCGTTGTTTGTAGTTTGTAGTTTGTAGTTATTGCTATTATTATTACGTATTACATTAACAATTTATTGTGAACAAGAACAAGTAAAAAGAAAACAAATGCTCCATTCTAAACTACAAACAGTCTAAACTCTCAACAATAACAATAATAATAACAAAAGAGTAAACTCTCTCGTACATTATAAGTATAAAGTATTTTCCAAATAATCGGAAAAACCTCAGTTTTTCTCATTCAGGATAAAATCTGGGCAGGGGAAAAAAACAAATACTACATTTTTTATCATTATCATAATAATAATAATACTAATAAAAAAACTATTATTATTAATACTAATTTATAGAGATGTAAAAAAGATTGGTAGTTTTCCTAAAACTCATCATGTAATATAATATTTGTATAACAATAATAATACATAATATGATACAGAATGTAGATACAAGATACACGATACAAAAGGGAGTGTGTAAATGTGTTAATCAGTGAGAGTAGGTCTTTTTTTAGAGGGATAAAAAACATCAACATGAACCATCAACTATCAACTGTCTTTCTACACTTCATTCCATAGTAAACACTAGACATTATTTCATATGCTATCCACTTTGATAAAAAAGATACTTGAGTCTTTGAGTCTTTGAGTATTTGAGACTTGAGGATGGTTACCATAAGTTACATAATAATTATGAGATGAAGTTTCATATCTTGACTTTCGGCTTTCAAGCTTTTCGGCTTTCCCTGTCTCTCTCTCTCTTTGTACTGTGTACTCTGTATTTTTTTATGTAGTTTTGGTTTTGGCTTTGGTTTTTAAAGAATGGTCGAGTGAGTTCTCCCTTGTCAAAATATTGACTGTGGGCTAAATAACTAGCCACCCCCTTTCCATTACTTATCTGACATTTTCCAACCAATAAATAACCTTCCGCTGTATTCTGTGTTCTTTGTGTATGTTTTGAGCTGTGAGCATCCACATTCATACATTTTACATTTTACACATTTTGAACACTGTACAATGTACATGGTTTCTCATTCACTTTAATTTAGACTAAGGATGAAAAAGCAGGATTTATTTCGGAGAGTTCTTCTTACTTCTTCCCTTTTTTTCTTTCTTTCTTTCTTTCTTTCTTTCTTTCGAGAGTATGGATGTATTTGTGTGTGTGTCTGTCTGTCAACACACACACTTACCACAGTTACACACAACTAATTCTCTCATCACACCTTCACACTCATTTCTTCCACAGCATTTGTATCTAGATACTAGATACATTGTGTAATATACATACAATGTACAATGTACAGTGTACAGTGTGCGGGGTTACATGTATTTATTTTTAAACACATGTGAAAACCCAAATACCCTCCTCCCGCTTCCTCCTGTTTCTGTTACTTTGCTTTTCTGAGCCGGAGCCATAGAGCAAACAGTACACGGACCAGAGTTAAAGGCTCCACCAACAAATTATTAATTATGATTGTCATTTCAGGAGCTGAGAACTAGTAACTAGTAACTAGCAAATAGCAAGTAGGAACTGTACCAAGTGGGAACTGGCATTTGTCCTAAGTCGTAATTGGTCACTAGAAAAACTATTTAAATAAACGCCAAAGTCATAAACATAAAAGATTAGAGCAGTAGGGGAGTTTAGAGTTTCCACTGTACAGTTTAGAGTTTAGAGTTTAGAGTCTCGAGTTTCTTAAATAAATATTCAGTGTGTTGTTTGTTGGAGTTTTAAAGATTGCAAAGAGATTGTTTAAATTCTTCTGAGAAAACATTTGAGGTCGTTTATTTTCTAAGAGTCTCGCCGAGTTTGCTGTTTGCCGGTTGCCGTTCCGTCTTTTATGTTTATGTGCACTTCTTTTTTCTTTCTTTCTTTCAGTCATTCTTTCTTTCTTTCTTGCCTTATTTTGTTGATTGTATTTTCTATTTTCCAGTTTGAGTCTCAGTGTTCTATGTTCAATTTTCAATGTTCAATGTTCAAATGCTCTGTGTTCAAAGTATGTATAATGTATAATGTAAAATGTGTATGTATGCAGAGTACTTGAATCCAGTTCCAGTTCCAACTCCAGTTGTGAATTGTATCTACGTGAATATAACCATTTCGGAAATTATTTCAGTGTAATTATTATTTGGTTCAAGTGGAGTCATTTACTCTTTGTTTCTTTGTTTTTCCTTCCTTCTCCTCCTCCTCCTCCATGTAAAATGTACAAAATGTACAATGTACAATGAGCATATCCCATATCCTATTACATTATTACTTATTACAGAGTGGAGCCATTAAAAAGAGAGTGAGAGACAGATATGCAAACTTGACTTCTTTTGCTGAATTTTCATTCTCTCAATTTTCTGTTTAGTTTCAGTTTCAGTTTCTCCAGTTCTTAAAGAAATGAGAGAGAATGGGAGAATGAGCGAGAAAATTACCTTTATGAGTCTCAGTGACCAATAATGTCAGGTAGAAGGAAGAATAAATTTCAACATTTGTATGCAGTGCACTATTTACCCATTCAAGAAAGGGCTTCCCGTCCAAATTGAGTCGACACGCACACCCGTTTACATAACAAGTTAATTTTTAACTACACACATTGCATCGCACTACGACCATCATCATGATCATCATCATCATGACTACCACTTCCACTTTGCTCCATTTCATCATCATCATCATCGCACAGTTTATACTTTATACTCTTTACTCTTTATACTTTTTATAATAATAATAATGATAATAATAATATACTTTGACTTCTTTTCCTCTGTGAACAAAGTATTTATTTATTTTTTCCATGTATCCAGTGTACACTGTACAGGATCAACACACACAAACACACATTTGTGTAACTATCTTGTATCAATCGTAATAAACAGGCTTGAATTATTATTATCTATTACCATCATCATCCTTATTATTATTATTTAATAAAGGCTTTGAGATCCCAGCTCATAGTTGAGTTGAGTCAAGTCAAGTCAAATCAAGTCCAGTCAATTCAATTCATACATTGTTGGTTCTTGGTTCTTGGTTGTTGGCAATCTATTTACTATTTACTATCCATCTCCACAGTACACAACCCACGTAAGTATATTTGCTCTAAAGTTCATCAAGTCTCCAGTCTACCCGTTCAACTTTCAATCTCTCTCTCTCTCTGTCTTACTCTTTCTCTTGTAGTTGGAATAATGAAAAACTAACAAAACTAACTGAACTGAGCTGAGCTGAGGTGAAACGTTATGCACAGAGGACAGACAGATTATTACAGTTTAGTTTACATTTTACATCCAGTCCAGTCCAAGCCAAGCCAATCCAATCCAATCCAGTCAAGTCGAGTCAATTCAAGTTTTCATGTTCATCAAGTTATGTGTACAATTTAAATATAAACAGAGTCATAATAATCATAGTAATAATAATAAATACATGTGTACCTGGCGAGCAGAGAGAGGACAGTGATGTGCATAATAAATAGATGAAATACAAATACCAAATACCAAAAACATGTATTTATTTAATCCTTTACTTTACACTCTGCACATTTCATAAAATGTGCTTTTGCCTTTTGGTTTTTGATATGTTTCATGATAGGGCAAAAAAAAGGTAGAAGAAGAAGAGAAGTTGAAAATGGGAAATGAAAATTACATATTGAATTGAAATTGGGATTCATGTTTAAATGTAATGTTCATGTTCGAGCTGTATAATGTGTAATAATGTTGTTGTAATAATATTGTAAATTGTTCACGTACACTCTCTCTCTCTCTGTCCGGAATAAAATACATTAAATAAGTATACAAGTTATAAAAGTTATACTTTATATACTTTTATGTATCACATATTACATGTACTGTTTAATATTGAATTGTATTATCCATAACATATGATAATCCAAGGTACATGCATACTTAATGAAATACCAGAACCAAACTTCAAATACCATACCAAACCAAACCATTGACTCAAGTCACTAAATTGACTGACTCAATAATAAATCTACTCCTGCTGGTTCTGCCTGTACCTGTCTTTGGCTTTTGAATTTGAATTTGCTCTTGTTTCATGCCATGTCCCTGTTCACTGCTCTCTGTTCTCTGTTCACTCTTGTTTGCTTACTATTGACTTGGTTCATTTTGCTTCTACATTGAATTACATTGAACATTGTACATTGTACATCATGCATAAGTAGATATCTTTGTACTTCAACCAGATAAATTTACACACGGAGATAGTCGTAGTCGTAGTCATAGTCATAGATCGTCATTCCTGATAGTTTAATTACATCCGAAACGACTGTGTGGCTTGGCTTGGCTTGGGTTGTGGATTATTGTGAATTGTGTATTATGTATTATTGTGTATGAAGTATGAAGTATGAGCAAAGTCAATATCACTTCATGTCGTCATTTCCATACTAATGCTAATACCTACACATCATGAACTATACATTATACATTATAAATTATCCCTACACCGCTATTTATTTATAACATGTTATAACAGTACAGGTACAAATATTGTATTTACCTGAATAAAGATCATATCATAAATATAATATAATAATATAATATATTAACTATGGCGTAATAAAAGGCAATGATACAAAATACAAAGTACAAAGGAGAGCAAAGACAGGAATAAAAAGTATATAGTTGTAGGTTGTAGGTAAAAGTAGTTAGTAGTTGTTAGTTGTTGGTTGTTGGTTGTTGGTGGTAGCAAAACGCCCATGACGTTAATTTCTGCAAGTGCAACTTTTGAAATAGTCAATACTCCATACTCCATACATTCTTAATTCTTAATTCACAATCCACTGTACACATTACAATGACTGATATCACATTTATATGATTATTAATGCGAACATTGTTTCGTTAAATAAACACAGAGAGAGACTGGTTCTGGTTCTAGTTCTGGTTTGGTTCTGGTGTGGCTCAAAGTTTCAAGTGAATTGACTTGAGTTGTCTTGACTTGAATCCAATTGAATTGAATTGACTTTTTGCATTTCTTTCCTTTCCTCTTTTTATTCAGAAAGGTGAAGACGAAGAAGACGAAGAAGAAGAAGAAGAAAAAGAAGAAAAAGAAGAATCCCTGTGATAATAAATGTTATGTGTATTGTCTAATGTCTAATGGATGTAAAATGTAAAATGTAGAGTTTCATTTAGTGATTTTGTACTATTACATATTACACTTGTATTCTCTATTCTCTATTCTGTATTATGCAAAGAGATTTCTTCAGCATAAATCCACAATCCACAATCAACAATCAACCATCCAAAATCCACACACGTTGCACCCACAGAAGAAGAAAAAAAATAAATGTACATGTTGAAAACACACACTATACAAACAGCCTCAGAGATTCTACCTGCCACAGACAATAAGAAGAAGAAGAAGAAATGGAAAAAGTGGAAGAAGACCATTAGAATTATAAAATAATGTAATGTAATAAAATGGACTGTATATTTCTATCTATGTAAATATCTCATATCTATAGCTCTCTGCATATAGGATACATGTTTATACATTTACAACTTACATGTGTTAGTTATAATAAGTTACAAGTATGTATCTCTAACACACAACACACAACACACATTTAATATACATTTGATTTGAATTTTTATATTGTAAATTACTGCTAAATAAACGGAGCTGAAACTGCCTCTTCCTTATAGCTTTATCTCCTACAATAAGTAAGAATAATAATAATAATCTTTATAATAATAATAATAATAATATTGGCTGGTGTGAGCAGACTTAACGCATATTGTAAGTTTGTACGTGTACAAGAACGGCAGTGATGTAGTGTGCAAGTTACAATGTACAATTTATACAATACAATGGTAAAGTGGCATTAATGTTCCGATATCTTTTATATTACCATCATGATGATTGTTGTATTTTGTATTGTATTGTATTGTCTGTTGGTGTTACATATAATATGTATATATGTACAAACTACATTGAGTTGGTGGCGATAATCCTCCAAGGGGTAATGCGAGACCATGTAAAACAAGTCCAAGTGAAACCGGTAAGACGAGATCTGAGTCTCTTGATAATAATGCTCAAAAACTCTAAAGTCTGTCTTTTTCTTATCTTCTTTTGCTTCTTCTTCATTCACATATTCTCTCTTCATATAAACTCTAAACTGTGTGCAATGTGTAGTATTTATCGAGTGTGTAACTACCTATGTATTTGTATGTTGTATGTGTCGATATATTATAAAGTGTAAAGTAAAGCTCAACTAACTACTGTATTAGGTATTCACATTTTACACATTACACATTACATGGAAATATTATGTATATAAAAATAACATCATTTCCACATTTCACATGACTTGAAATTTGAATTTGAAATTGAAGGAATTGAGAATTCATCCTTTTCCTCTTCTTCTTCTTGTTCTTTCTCGCAAGGGGAAAGAAGCAGAAACTGTTTGAGCTATCTATGATACCATCTATTTATTCATCTGGCTATCTGTCCATCCATCTATCTCTAATATCTAATATGGAATCTACAAGTATCTGGATGTACAAAGTAGCATGTACAATGTACATACGGATCAAGATATCTGTCTAAATCTGTTCATGTATTTGTATGTGTATTGTGTATTGCATTTCTTATTATTACCCTTATTATAATTATAATTGTTATTGTAATACTAAAAACTATAAAGTAAAGAGCGTACTTGCAGAGGAATTATAAATTATAAAGTAAACTTGTGAAATGAAAATTGCATGTTTTTTTTTCTTGTTCTGTTTGAGTTTGCCCATGTAAGTAAGTAGTTGTTTAGTTGTTTAGTTGTTACTTGATATTTGATATTTAGCCAGTTAGTTGAACATTGAACAGTGAACATTCATTTTGTTAGTTGATCCTTAGTTGCACATCATACACAGTGTTCAGTGTTCAGGGCAATGATACGATTATATTTACCTACAATCTACAATTATCATATAAAACTTAAAAGGGTATAAAAAGGTTGAAAAAAACCGGCACTTTTAATTATTGAAAGATGTGTGGTACGATATATGATATATATATATTATTATGATAGATGTTTGAGCATTCTGAACCAGAGTATTGTCTATTGTCGTCATCATCATAATTCATAATCATTTTATCATCTTTGTTTTTCTTGGCTCTCTTCATCAATGTACAAAGTGTTTATTTTGTACTTTTTATATCTATTTATTATTATTATTATTATATTGTTATATATAATATATTATAGACCATAATAAAAAGATTATAAAGGGAAAAATTGTTCATTATATCATACAAGATACAGTATAGTGGAGGAGCATGTAGAAAAAAAATACACGTTTTTCTTATTTGAAATTTTTGGTATGGTATGGTATTTTGTATTTTGTATATTTGTGGGAGAAGAAGAGAGGAGAAAACCATGCAAAACAAAACAGAAAAAAACGGAGACGCGCATCACAAACGTACATAAATATATTAAATATGTACACATGTACAAGGTGCAAATGTACATGGTACATGTGTGTTGTTGTTGCATGTATGTATGTATGTATTACTACAAGTAGTTACATGAACACCGTCCACCGTACACGGTGCATATACATGTGTTGTGTGCATCAAACTTGTGTTTTGTGTTTTGTGTTTGCATGCGATAACTAGCGTCTAAACGAGTGGTTGACCATTATTATTTTTAATTAATTTTGATGAGAATTCACCTTGTCCTACGGTGTGAGAAACTGATTAAAATTGTCGCTTCATGACAATGTCCATATTCTATATAAGATATCCTTTATTATTATACTTTATAATATACATATATATATATGTCTAACTATCTGTATTCTATATCTATAATAATAATATTATGTTTAATTTAATGTAAATCTAATGTATGCACATATATGTACAATGTACAATGTACATGTGATGTGTCTCATGTCTCCTCTCAGTAATCCTCTTCTTCTCCCCTCTCATTCACCTTGAGCACAAAAAACAAAATAAAAACTTGACAACTAGTAATTTAAATTGCTATCCAGCTCCTACACAAACACAATCCCCAAACACCAACTAAACTAAACAGTATATAAAGTATCTACATTGTACATCCCTTAATTTTTCTCAATGGAAATATTTTGCATGTACCATGTATCATGTGTCATGTACATTGTTTTTACAAGTGGTATGTACATTGTACATTTGATGGTGAAAAAATTATAATGACTATTAGTGGAATTGTAACAAAAAAGCATTTATCATTATCAGTTTTACACTTGGACATTATTATTATTATTATTCATATTTTATAGATAAATATTCATATTCATAATATAAATGTTATATATCTGTGTCTGTATCTTTTGTACATGTACAAATCCTCACGCGAGCATAAAAAATTATAATGAAACCACCTAACTCTGCACAATAAGTAAATGGAAGAAATGGATGAGGATGTATAGTGTACATGAATTAAAATGATATAAAATAAAAGGAAGAAACTACATGCTAACAAGTATCTAGAAGTAATGCTGCTGCTGATGGCTGATGGTGACCTTTTCGTCACTAATCAAGACAGATCTGTTTTTTTCCCTGACACTTGCTGTTTTTTTTGCTTACTACATACGCATCCATATTGCATGTTGTACATACTGTACATACGTTTAAATTTACATGAAAATCATTTACCATTGAAAAAATTTAATGAGTGGTTACGTGCTAATGTGATGGAAAGCGTGAAAAAAAATATTACATGATGAAGAAATAACAAAAAAAATGAAGAAGATACTGATACTGGAAGGAACGAAGAAGAAGAACAAGAAGAAGAAGGCAGAGACATTTGCCAAGTACAAGTCCAAGTACGAGTGCAGAATTCAGGATAAACAAAACGAATGAGAAAACATGATATTCATGTGTACATAATAATATTTTGTACAGATAATCTTGTAAATGAATAAATGAAGGAGATTTGAGAACAAGGAAGACAAAAATAATACATGTACACTGTACACTGTACACACGTGGTATTTAAAACTGCCCAGTCAAACAAAGTCTGACAAAGTTTGATGTGAGATATCTATCTATTGCCTATCACACCTGTGATATGAAATGATGATGTGATGGGCAATTTTACAGAAATAACAGAATATGTAGAGGTTGAAGGTGTGAAATCTTTATAAATGCAAAATGCATGCTGATATCAATGTCGATGGTTATGATGATGATGATGACGAACTTGAAGACGAAATGACTTTTTGTGGAAGGCCATCACCCATCACCCATCATCAAAATAGCTACAAGTACAAAAATAACCAGACAAGCTGTCTAGATTCTAGAGTAAAGTATACGTAGAAGGTGGAAAATAGAGCCTACTTGCGTAGCTACATGATTATTAACTATTTATTTTCATAAATGGATGCATACTATTAAACTATAAATAATTTTCTGACGGACGGACAAACTATTTACAAACTACTTGAATCCCAAAATGCAGGATATTTACAATCTATATAGTTTTTCCTATATTCCACTATTCACTGTTCACAAATTAAAATAGATAGCATTCATGTTCACATGAAACATGAAACATAAATATTGGAGCAGAAGAATGAATGCTTTTTGGCTGACTTTAACTTTGAGTAATTAAATACTCCAGACTGCAGACTGTAGTGTGTTAACCAGTGAACAACAAACTTGTTGAAGAACATGAAGTATTGAAGTACAGCTGTAGCTGCTACCTCAAAATTCTAAATAATTGGACCAAATACACAAATTGGCAAATTATCGAATGGCTGTGTTCACATTACAAGTACACCTTTGAAATACGAAGTATGAAGTATTCTATTCTTTTAGATTAACAAATAACTTGGTAAATTGAGAATAGCTTCAAATTCTAATTTAAAGTTGTCCAAAATGACTTACAAATTAACTGAAATAATTTTCCTGTTGCATCAGAAATTATAGAAATGCTCAAAACTCCTCGTTTTTACTCTTTCCTCTATACTCTATATTTTGTATTATTTGTTATACGTGTTTTTCTTACACCTACACTGACTTATTAAGGAAATTTAGATACTTTGACTTTTAAACTAATTTATAAAATTTGAAATTGATGTTGTTTTTGCTTACCTGGAAAGATCCGAATTGCTGTTCCGCATTTGCAGCAATTGCAGTTAGGTAGGCTAATTGTTCTGGTGTGTAGGGATTATTGGGATTGTGATTGGATCCACCGTGGTAGACCAAACTTGGGACTGTTGATGCCAATCTCTGATAATTTAGTAATCCTGATGAAGATTTTACACATGAACACAACAACTGACGACAGGACGGGCAACCGCCTGTCGGACTCGTCCCTGGTGATGATCCACCTCCATCCTCACTTTTTTCACTACTTCCACCCTACACAAACAAAAGACAAGGAAAGGAGAGAAAAGAAAACAAACACAAATTAATCATCATGTAACTACAAACATTATCTCTTCAATTTATAATAATTCGTTCCATCCCATCATCAGCATCACCATATTTTCATTTCAATCTCCAGCATATGATATCATAATAGTATTTCATTTCTCATCCATTCCAGCCCATTCATTCAAAATTAATAATCAGTATACCAAATCAAATCACATTGGAAAATCGTGGTTCATGGTTCATTGTGATTGGTGATAGATTCAGTCAATACCAATACCAATATCAGTATCAATATCAGCATCCAGCATTTCCTTTTACATCATACAAAATACAAACTGACCAGCACACACTTAAATCTAAAATCTACACAGTTAAATCTATAGAAAATCTATCTATTCATCCAGAGAACAAACAAATGGAGACAACGACAGAAAGAACTGAGATCAAAATCAGCACATGATCATGAGAGATACAATCAAAGATAGCTTCGCTTCAATATCTCTATACTCTATACTCTATGGAATACAGAATACAGGATAAAATCTTCTCTCCAACTCAGTCTCAAACTCTTTACAATAATATTTTCATTGAATGTCTTATTTACTTGTGTGCTCTGTTCTTTTGGACATTGGACAACTCCTATGAACATTAAACATGATGGAGATGATGTCCTTTTATTCATCCTTTTTTTCAATCCTTATCTCATGCTCATCTCATCTCTCCCTGTCTCTCTGTCTCACTCTTGTGTATAAAGATAGGACATTTATTTTTTTGCCAAAGTCACATATAAAAATACATCCAACAATTCCCTGTCTACACTGGTCTAGACTTTACTGTACTGGGCTGGATGAAAAAAGACTGAGAGTATAACGAAATAACAAAGGGCTTAATCATTTTAACAAGGGAAACAATCCAATCTATCTATCTAAAATCTACAATCTACAAATGTGCCTGTGTACTTTGTATTTTGTATTATGTATTATGTAAAACAGGAGGCTAATAGTTGCTAGTTGCTAGCTGCCAGTTGATGGTGAATGCCTACAATAAATTTTCTAGACTTTTGCACACACACCATCATCAAGAAGGAGATACTAAATACTAAATACTACATGTTTTGTACAATTCAAAACATGCAAAAAACACAGAAAAAAACACACACATGAATCATGAACATTTATCTCGCTCTCCCTTTCTTTCTTTCTTCCCTTCTCACATTGTACATTTTACATTTTACATTAAACATTTAAATAATAAACTGTAGAATGATAAATAAATATTAATAATACTTATTTGCAAAGGATGTACAATGTAGAATGCAGAATGCACATGCATGTTGAACACGTAAAGAACAAACTACTGTGTATACAATTTACAATCTAAATTGTACATGTTACATGTTACAGGGAAATATCATGTCATTTCCTGCAATATTTTATGAAGACGTTATAATAATCTTTTAACTGACAACACAATACCATAAAATGTACCTACGACATCAACTTATTACAAGTTACAAGTAAACTTTGAATCCACTACATTCTAAGTTCAGGAATGGGCAGACTATCTAATATATTATATATTCCATTATGTACTATAGAAACTAGATACTAGACAATATGTAATATTTGCTTGTTCTGTCTCTAGTCTCTAGTATAAATGTGCATCGTATAATATATTATGTTAGAGAGAGAGAGAGTATAATATTTATGTTGTAGGTTTTGTAGGTTGTAGCAAATGAAGCGGTATTTCAATTAATGAGTTCAAATTAAAGTCAACAAGTCATTACTGCCTTGTTTATTCATATTTAAGGATAATTCAAAACCTGTTGAAAACACGGAATAAATTATTACAATGGCGATGGTGATGGTGATGCGATGATTGGATTGGATTGTCACATAAAACTTTTGTAAACTACATAAATAATAAATACTAAATTTCCATGTTTTACTCCTTATTGCTCTATTTTCTTAGTATTTTAGTAAATTTTTTCTCTTTTATCATTCCATTTTTTTCATTTTAAAAATAACTATAAAAAAAACATGAAATGAACTTTCCATAATATTTTCTCACAGACTCATAACTCATAATTCATAATTCATAATCTTTACATTTAGCATTTAAGATTTGATAGAATATCCAAAATGACTTACATTCATGATTATAACTTCAGAAGGTGGGGAGGAGGAGGAAGAAGAGGATGATTTACTTTGATTCTTCGTGATGATGGTCTTTATTGACACAGAGTCTCTTTAGAAAAACTTTTAAACTTTTTTTTATTTTGGGAGGGATTCAAAATTTAAAACTCAAAATCCAAAACAAGATCCCACTTTTCCGTTTCCTTTCATACATGTAATATTTTCAGTCTATGTTCATACTTGGTACATCAAAGTATTTCAAAATATGTACAAGTACGAGTACGAACGAGTAAATGGTATATCCTTTTCCTTTTATATCTGTGTAGACTCTAGACTGTAGACTGTAGACTTGAGGCGGCGGAAGGAAGGAAGAAGAAGAAGAGACACGAGTAACGAGTATAGATATATCTATAGAACTAACGAAAATATATGATATATCTTATATCTGTATATGTGGACGAAAGCGTGGGAGAAACCTTTATCCGTATCCGTATCCGAATCCGAAAATCGGTCTAGGACAACGATAACAAGAAGAACTTGTCACAGTCACTTTACTCAATACTCAATTCTCAATGCTCAATTCTCAATCCGTAACACACAGTTGAGTCACCTTTTTTAAAGTTTCACAGTCAACGAAGAATTTTGTAACTTTTTTTCTTGTTGTTGTTGTTGATGTATTGTGTATTCACTCTCGTCAAATCCTTTTTTTTTCAAATCCAATTCAGTTGTAAATATACAAAAAGTTTGCAAAAAAAAACTACACAAATTCTTCCTTCCGTTTTTCTGTTTCCGCTTTCCGTTTTTACACTAGATTTACATGTATATAAACTTGTTTTTATTTTATTTTTTTCATGTAATATGTATTATCTATTAGCTATCTTGTTTAATTTTAATTCCAGTCTCACCGGGAACGGAATAGAGTAGGCTAGAATTTAGAATTTGGAATCTAGAATTTAGAATCTAGAATAAAAACGGGAAATAAATCAACCAACACTTTATTTTTCTGTCCACTTTATGCTTTAATTTTTATTCGTATTTGAACTATTATTTATTATGTAAGTAGGTTTTTTATTTTCTTATTAATTTATTTTCACACTTTAAAAAAATATATATATATATTCACACAATATATTTTTTTATATCTTGTTCACTTGTTGTTGTCTTGCTTAATAAAACTTGATGTTGATATTGATATTGAATAGTGGTTTGAATAAAATGAATAAATATTCATTAAACATTTGTACAATATTAGTTATATATTTCTTGTCTCCTTTTGTGAACATGAACGTGTAGTTGACGGTTGATGGTTGATGGTTGATGGTTGATGTCTTTACAACCAATTGTAAATTCAAAGAAAACAAGTAGACGAACAAGAATTACTTTCAAGTAGAAGTACAAGTAGAAGAGGAAGAAGACTACTACTACAGTTACTAGTAGTAGTTACTAGATATTGATGAGGAGGTGGAGGATGGACAATTGGACTGAACAATAATGAGAAGTGAGAGCGATAGCGATATACCGTGTTGTGATGTGATGTTGATGATGACGATGATGACACTGGACACTTTGTAAATTGTTGATAAATTAATGGCATATACTATACTATTATGGGCTGCTCTCCTATAGTTTGGTAGTTAGTTTCTACGATGATGGTGATGATGATGATGGTGGTGGTGGTAATGATGAGCTTGTGTATAAATTTGATGTAACTTAATGTGTATAAACGACTACTAGTAGTTGTACTAGTGTACTAATGTACGAATACGAGTACATGACTGACTTGTATGTTGTGTGTTGTGTGTTTATGTCTCTCTGTGTATGAGAAGGAGAGAGAGAGAGAGGTACTCGCTGCTTGTACGTTGTATGTGTAATACGTTGATATTGATGTCCAAGTAGCAGTAGCCGTATCTGTACTTGTATTTGTATATGTATATCTATTAGTTGTTCGTTGGAGGGGGAACTTTTTTTGTAAATGTTAAATTGGTGGAATAAATAATATGTAAATGTATGGTGTGTATGAGTAATGAAGAGAGGAAGGCGTGCGAATAGCTAAGAGTTAGAGTTGGTGGTGCTATAAGTTGACTTGAGCTTGAGTAGAATGTAGAATGTATGTAGTGTGTAGTATGTAGTATGTCGTATGTAGCTAGACCAGGTGAGTGAGTGAGTGAGTGAGGATCAGTAGTTAGTTGTACTAGTAGTTGTTCTCTTGTTGTTACTGTTCGTCGTTCGTGGTGGTGAGTATAATGAGTGATGATGATGATGAGAGGTCAGAGAGTGTTGTGTGTTTACGTCTGTCTGTGTGTGTCTGTAGTCTGTACTCTGTATGTTTAAAAGGTGAGGATATAGAATATAGAGATAGATGTATGTGTAGATGTGTTTGGTATTTGGCATGGGGTCACATGGTGTAGCTATCTAGTTAGTTTTTTTTGGCTGTGGTATTATAAAGTATTTGGATGGAACAGAAGAGAGGAGACCAGGAGAAGAGAAGAGAGAGAGAAGGTTTTGTGTGTGTTTGTGTGTGTGTGTGTGTATTGTATTGGTTGGTTTGTATTCGTATTGGTAGGACGATGAGGCTGAAGCACAGTGAGAGGCAGAGGTTGAGGTTGAGGATGAGGACGAGTACGAATACGCGTACGAGGAGAGAACGAGAGAACGAGGATGAGGAAGAAGAGAACGAGAGGAGTTATGTAGAATTGGTTGTAGTTGGTAAGTTGTACATGTTGTCCAGAGTCGTTTAAGACAGCACTACTACCAGTGTTACAACTGTCGGGTCGAATGCTAATGGTGGTAACAAGCATTTTCAGGGTTTGGCCAATCATAATCGTGTCTTTTGAACAAAAACGTGGGTAGCAATGGGGGGAACTTTTTCTACGGGTTCTCAGGGGAACTTGAGTTTTCCGTGTAGATTTTTCCCTGTCCGCGTCTAGTGGTTGGTCCTCCTTTCCTAGCAACGCCTCTACCCTTTTGTTACCCAGCCTTCCTTCATTTCATCTCTGTCTCTCTCTCTCTCTCTGGTTCTGCTTGTCTCTGTCTCTGACTGTGTGTTTCTCTGTGTGTGTACTTGTATTTGTATGTTATATGTTATGTTCTATGTTACATGTTGTACGTTGAGTAGTAATTCTGTTTCTTCCTCTTCTTCCTCTTTTTCATCGTTGTCGTTGTCGTTTTCATTTTCATTCTCATTCTAAACCCTCCACTCACTCACTCACTCACTCTTTCAGTCATTCTCATTCCCTCACTCACATGTCAATCAATAACACTCTCTTATCGACTTATACATGATCTCCTTCTCATAAATCCTCAATCCTCAACAAAATATAAAACCCCCCATCACCCTCTCTCCACTTTTCACACCAAATAATAATACAAATAATGTTTGCAAACTACACAACACAACACAACATAATATAACAGAGCAAAACACATAACGCATGACACACACTCTCTCTCCTCTCTCTCAATCTCAATTTTCATGCTCACAACCCTTAGTACAAGAACAAGATAGAAAAAAAACTGATGAACAATCTGGGAAAAAAAACATTAATTTTTGTCAATCTGTCCTTTTATCTTTTTCTGCATTTTGTTTACTTTAGTTTTTCATCTGTTTGAAAGTTAATAATTGTGGTTTTAACATAACTATAGTATTGGATATTAGATATATTAGTAACAAATAATGAAAATTGAAAAGTTTCAGAAAAACCTTTACACTCCACTAATCGTGAAATAATAAAAACTTGAAGTTTTTTACACGGTAATTTCTATTTTATTTTTGTTGAAAAATTCATTTCCTTTAAAAGTTGTGAGAAAAAACTACAAAACACAAAATGGAAACAAACAACGACAATTTTTTGACGTCTTCACTATATAATTTATTTTAGATATGACACAAGACTCAAACACATTTCATAATATATAACATGTATTTTTCCCGGAAAATGTAGTAGGGAAAGTTGAAGTTTTGAAAATTGAGTGAAAGGCTATACAATATACAATCAGGAAATACTGACAACTATATTTCCATATACTAGATTTACATTTAGAATTGTACATAAAACATAAAAATTAGAATGTACATTTGAAACTGTAAGAGGCGAAAATGTTCTAAACCACTGAACTTTTCTACCACTTTTCTACTAAATAAAATACAAAATAATAGCCTATTAGTCCATCAATTTGACATTCAACTTGACTTGTCAAAAAATGAACAAGGATAAAATAATCCTGGACAAATACAAAACATTTATGTAAATATTCTACTTTTACCATCACCTTATTGACTATTGACAACTGCCGATTGTAAATTGAGCATTGAGCATTCTGTCACATCCGTATTAATTTATTAAAAATCTTTAGTATACATAATTTTATGCGCCATGAATAATGACTTATGACTAGTGAATATAAAGAGTGGAATATCTAATATCTGTAAAATAAATTTACGACAATTTTGTCGCTATACATGAATGAAAATGTATATACACATTTCAATTATCAATTATCTCTTCATTCATGACTCAAAGTTAGAAGTGTGTCCAAAATCCCAAATCCATAATCCAAACACAAAATTAACACAAGTAATATATAAAATATACATATTGATTCATACTTCATATCGTCACTTTGAATGGAGAATTGCGCACCAATTTATTATCCCCCACAATTCCAACTCTAATTTCATCTCAATTTAAATTTGTTCCCTTCTACATTCTACAAGACGAATAAATAATAATGAATCAATAACCCCCAATCCAATCCGTGGGGAAAGTAACAAGATAGTCAGTACTCAGTACTCAATACTAAGTTCTTAACACTCCAAGCTCAATATTACAAAATACTTGATACTTGATAAATAAGTTATTTAGCGACAGGAAATTAATTAATTATGAATAATTATTATCTCTTCATTAAAGTGACATTTTATTTCATGTCGGAAAAAGGAACAGGAACAGGAATAGAAATAGAAATAGATAGATAGACATACCTTTTACCTTTTACTTTTCCATGTATTTTATATAAATCTATTTTCTCTATTAAATCTATTTCTTTCCTTTTCCTAAGAAATACAAGGGCAATTATTATTACATAATGTATCTGTAAATAGTTTGATTTTCTTTAAGAATACTACCGAGGTACAAATAGCTAAACCTGTAATTTACATGCGAAAATGATTGACAAAATAATAACATGGTTTTTGGAGGTGAGTGACAATTCTCCTCTGTCAAATGTCCAATACCAATACCTTCCATCACACGTGTACTGTCTATTGTCTATTGTGTATTGTGTAGCTAGAAAAGTACAGGAGGGAGTAAATTGTCTAACAGTGCGTAATAAATAGATGGTTTTGGATTTCGGCTATTATTAAAACTAACACAGAACACAGTATACAAAATACAGAATAAAGAGTACAGAATACACCAAACAGAACAAACACAGAAAAGCTAATAAATACATTAGCAAAACAATATGAATTAGTTAATACAAAAGTCATAAAAGGAGAAAAGAACAAGAACAAGAACAATAACAAAGTACACATAATACATGATATGATAATATGTATGTCCATCTCCTGGGGAGAATATTCATTTCAAAAGACATTGTAGAATAGAAGTCTACAACTTTTTACTTTAAATGTCTGAGGAAAGGAAAGAAAAGGAGAAGTTTTCATGACTTTCCACATGCCTACGTTTTATAGACATTTAAGAGATTTTTGCCAAAATTAATGTTTCAATTAAACTCATGCTCTGAGCACTGTTGGAAAATCAGATGACTATCAAATATCAAGTATCTAATATCTAATACAATATACAATATATTTATATAAATATAAAATACGGATACAGGTACAGATACAGGTAAAATGATGCTCATAATATATTGTAATATTCCCCACATTCCCATTCATATTCACATCCCATCACATCATATTATCACATTACATTATGTTCAATGTTCTGTCTAGTATTAAATTATATACCATCAGGAATCAGGAACCGGTTTCTCTTGCTCACAGCTCACAGTCACAGCTCAGAGTTACACGTTACACGTTATAGATGTTAGATGTTAGTTCTTAGACGTTGCACATATTACAGTAAGTACTTTTTGGCTGTTGGTTTTCTTGGTCTGAAATCTGTAGGAAAATTCATCTATCTATCGATCTAATGGAAGGATTAAGTTCACAGTATAAAGAATACAAAATACAAAATACAGGCAAAACAGAGAGCATAGAAACATAGAAAGATAGAGGAAGTCCGCATGTGTGCATACATAACTCTTCGGCCTTCTCATTATTTGCTGTAGCAATCATGTGAACTCATGTTCAAAACACGCTCATTTGCAAAATACACACAAAATCTAATATATTGCTCCCTGTATCAAGTATCAAATATCAAACATCAAACATCAAACTACCAATCAACAATCAACATTACATAAACTATACAGAGTGCACACAGTACGAGGTACGAGATCTAACATTCAACAATCAACTTTTCTTTAAAAAATAAAAGAATAATCCTCTTCGTCTGGAAACTTGAGCCGTTGGTTCTGTCGTACAAAAGATATAAGTTATTTGCTGTCTTTTTCTTTTCTTTTCATTTCTTATTTCTTGTCTTGTGTCTTGTTCAGTTTTATTTCTCTATCAAACATGAATTTTCATAATTGTCAGCTTCTGTTTTCTGTTTTCTGTCTGTTCACCGTATCTTACTTGTTGTTATGCTCACTGTTCTGTTCTCTAGGTTTTAAATTCTAGATTTTAGAATATAGATTCTAGATATCTGATCCTACTTGATTTTTGACTCCCTATTAAAATTATTATTGACCGTGTCTTCTTTCTTATGCATACATCTTTTTACCTTTACCATAATATATTACAGACTACAGGTATTATCATCATAGTCATTGTGAATACTTTTGTCGCTGTCATGTTTGTACTTTGTACTTTGTAAATTGTAGCGGTGGAGGAATATAATATATCAAAGCAAATTTATAGCTCTTGAATAATTTTTTTTACTTGTACAACAATTTAACAAGAGTCAAATTATCTATGAATAAGTGAACAAGCCAAGCTGAACAAGTAGACTAAAGACTAAAGTATCCTCGTAAAATTTCTGAGGAGTAG
The DNA here is from genome assembly GCA_019776565.1 of Sminthurinus signatus. Classification (NCBI taxonomy): domain Eukaryota; kingdom Metazoa; phylum Arthropoda; class Collembola; order Symphypleona; family Katiannidae; genus Sminthurinus; species Sminthurinus signatus. Next base: position 31,858 of record JABASP010000134.1, read on the forward strand.
CCTTAACGAGGACAGAATGAAACTTAGTGAGTATCGAGTGAGTATTTACGTAATATCATAATATTATACAATTTATCATACATTATTCAGCATCTTCAATTTTCAATATACATTGACAGTACTTTACATGGTGTTTTGTTATTTCTTTGAACAAAACCAAAATCCAATCTTTGTGATGGATATACTTAAATTTAGCCATTTGAGCTCAATTTTAAATAGCTATTTACTATTACTATTTACATGGCTGAATCCATTTGATATTATTTGTATGTGTCGATAGATATTGTGTTCGGAGTGGGAAGGTCTTTTTCTATTTTTCACACTTTTGCATTTACATATCCGATTACAATAAAAGGAAATAGGATAAAGTATAAAGTATCTTTAGTCTTTACTAGTTCAAGTTGAAGTTGTTGTTGGACTCACATATGCAGAATTTTTTACTTGCACTCCTCTTTTTTCAGTTTGGGTGTTGGAAGGAATGGAAGAAATTTAAATGTGAGGAATAAAATGTAATTTGTTCAAGAGCTGTGAAAGTGGGATTTTGCCGTTGTCGTTGTTGTCTAGTTGTCTAGTTGTTGTGTATATTAGATTTGAGAATATTGTCTCTTCTATTCTATTGGAGAAACTTGTTTTTCACTAGCTTAGTTGGGAATGGAAAAAAGTGAATGTATTACTGGAGGAATTTCTTATTCATCCCTGTGGAGAAAGTTCAAATACAGATACAGATACAGTTGAGTCAAGTCACAGAGGAGGAGAGAGTTGAGCTCAGCTACAGAATACAAACTACAAAATACAAACTACGTTGTAAAGGAATGACGCATAAAGTGTAACATGTTCAATGTTCAGCTATCCTTTCCTCAAGATTCAAGATAAACACAAGTATATATACATACTACATGTAGTCAACCACACATACAGCATACAGAGAAAGTATTCGTAAATGTGTAAGAATGTTGGATATCGGATTGTCAGTAAGATGTTAGTTTTACTATTCTAGTCTAGTCAGAGCACTGGAGACCATAGACCAGACCAGAGAAGAATGAGAGAGTTTTCACCAGCTGAAAAGAAAGCAGCAAGAACAGAAGGAACTATATCAACACGGAATAAAGCGAGAAAGAGAAGAGAGAGAGAGAGAAGAGAGACAAGAGACAAGACAAGAGGAAGAGAGGAGACGATCGAAAACTTAACTTATCTTTATAGCATGAGTACCATTTTTCTGCACACTTTATTTTCAACTCTCCTGACTTTTCCCCAGTGTTCTCACAAACTACAAACTACAAACTAAAGATACAGATACAGACACAGATAAAGACAGAGCCAGAGCCAGTTAAAACCTATATCAACCAACCTACGAACCAACCGACTCGACAACCAGCTAACTATCATCCCACTCGACGAACCAAACCAAAAGGAACAAAAAAAGAAAGAGTAAAGGCAAGTGAAACTTTAGACTCAAGAAAAATGTACAATGTACAACGTATACGCACTACTTTTTTTTTACTTTCCTTTTCCTCCGTTTTATTTTTTCTCGGTCTTCATCTTACTTTTCCTCAGCTCCTGACACTACACACCCGACCAAACACAGTTGTAGGTTGTAGGTAAATGTTTCATGTACATTGCACATTGTACATTTATTTTTGTTTCAACAGCGCACACATCTCTCTCCAAATGAACATTTCTCTCCACAGTTTTCTCTTTTACTTTTTTACTCCACAGAACTCAATTGTACATTGTATATAAATCTGCTATTCTATTCTAGCTCACTCTTGTACTCTTGTATCTTGTCCATACTGTACAAAGTCTCATTACTCCACACTCCACATACACTCCATACTCGACTCGATGCTATCGTACATGTGTATTTCTATACCTTTCCTCTTAAAATATGGTATGAATTCCTGCGAATTCATGTGAATAAAGGTAGGTGTAGGAAAAGCTAATAGAGAAACATTTATATCGAGTTAGTTGACAGTTTGTACTTTGTAATATTTTACACAGTTTGTTCCTTTCCTTTTATTTTTGTATGTATTACGTATTACGGAAGAAATAAAAGTGATAAGTTCATGTAGATATTTATAGATTCTTTGGTTTTTTACATCTTTTTTTCATAAAGTAATCAAAATTCAAGAGATTAAAATACTAAAATACTAAAATACTAAAATACTGAATACTGACCTTATCATTTTTTACACCATTTGAAAATCAGGAACACCATGTCTATAAACAAGTCAAGGTTCAATGAAAATGAAAATACAAAAGACGAAATGAATGTCTATGTATTTATATCATAATATTTTATATTATATTTTGCTTCAGGGTTTTCTTTGCAAAAGAGTAAAGTGTGGCAAAAGTATGAGAAATTTTGGTTTTTTGTTAAGAAAAGATACAGAGTAAGAGAGAGAGAGAGAAACAAGTGGAGAGACGAGGAAGACAAGAAAGAGAGAGAGAAAAGTGAACTACGAGCATTACATTTCCTTTTCTTCCCTGACATGTCTAATACATAGTTTATGAACCTGTGTATACATTTCTCCTTATCTGTTACATAACATAACATAGAACATAGAACATAACATTGCCAGACATTACCTACAACACACTACACATAGTCAAGTCAAGTCAAGTTGAGTTGAGTTGAGTCGAGTCGAGTTGCGTCAAGTCACTTGGAGAGCCTTCTGCTCCGTCTTCTGCCTTCTCCATGTTGTATGTTGTACTTTGTACTTTGTATGGTGTATGTTCCAGTCTTTTCAGTTTAGTTTTCAGGCATGTCATGTTATGCCATGCCAAAAAGAGAGATGGAGAAGGCAAATGTTACTCCCAGTTCTTCCTCTTCTTCTTGTACAGCTACTTCTACCACTAATACTACCTTGTATGTTCCAAATGTTCACTATCTTGTTCCTTTCTCCTCTCAGTTCTATTCTGGTCGAGTCTAGATTCTAGATTCTAGAGTCTGGAGTCTAGTATATTCTTTGCAAACATGATCTCATAGGGTTCCACAAGGTGTATCTTGTATAATGTACAATGTAGCTTGTAGATTGTACCTTGTACATAAAAAGTGGTAACATAATGCCACTCTCTACATTCTACATGCTACATATGTAGGAACATGTCGGGTATTAGGAAAAGAAAACCCGCCTGCCGACGCAGCTTCCGAGCTCTGAGCAGACGAGAGAGAGAGAGAGACAAACAAGCGAACAAGAGAAAGGACAGAGAGAGAGAGAGAGAGAGAAAGAGTAAAAGGAAGAACTTGTATGTTGTATGTTGTAGGTTGTATGATATACGTTTTTGGGCTGGAACAGAAAGTTAAGTTAACCGTTCCTGTTTCTGTGTCTGTTGTCTGTTGCTATTTCTATTTCTATTTTCTGTTTGTGTTGTAACTCTTGTTGAAAATTTCTACGCTCCACGCTCCAGAACGCTCCAGACTTTAGTCTCCAGACTCTAGACTCTAGCTTCTCTCTTTCTCCTTGTAAGAAGATTCGACGCTTGCCCCCTGGAACAAACAAAACAGCATCCAGCATCATCCCTAAAAACTCCTACTACTTTGTCTCTCGCTGATAGCTGGTATTTCGTATTTGGTATTTGATATTTGATATTACTGCTCTCTGCTCAGCTCAAGTGAGCAAGTAAACAAACAGGGAAACAAATACAATACAGGAATACATGAATACATTACCTAATGCAATATTGTTTATACTGTGCACTATACTTTATACTTTCCACTTTCTACCATCCGGATCCGGATTTTCAATTTTTCTCCATGTTTACATTTGACAGGAACAGAAATGGAAATAGAAACAGAAAACAAGTACACAAGTACTCGCAAAGGAGGATCTGGATCTGCCGCGTTCCTGCTGAATTTAATATAATATAATATTGGCAGTTGCGTTGAACGTTGAAGCTTCCTGCTGTCTACCTGAATCAACATAAGCCGGAATCATGTAAATTCCATCGTTGAACAAACAGTGAACAACCTTCATATATTTACAAGGAAAACACATCTCTCTGCTGCTGCTTCCTCAGCTTGTAGACGGAAAGAAAACATTTTTCATATAAAGCCACAGATATGATTTTATATTTTACATTTTGTACCTTTCTGTACAGACGCAGACGCTTTCATGTACAATGTACAACGTACAAGTATAAAATATGAATTATTTGCTTTTTTTTTTAGTTTTAACTTTTTTTTCTTTTTCTTTCCAATTATTGTAGTTTTCTTTCGTGTAAAAATACTTTCTTTATTATTATCACATTTCTTGTGTTGGTGTTTTTGAAGCATAATTTGTATTTTTTATTTTCACACATACCAATTATCAATTATCCAATTGCATCACGATTATGGCGGTTTATTGGTTAGGTAGTTTTGTAATTTGGATTGATTAATTTCTGTCTAGTTTCATAAATAAAATTAAAACTAATAATAAAGGCATTATTTCCGTAAAATTAAGATACAAGTGGAAAATCTATCAACTGTTAATATAAATTTCATAAAATGAAAATGAGACACCTTGAAAATGGAATTTACCATTAGGAAATTAGATTAGAAGCTCCTCGTTGAATGTTGAATAAATTGAATATGAAATAGACTTTGTTGCCGTGCCGTTCATCATAGTCCGCCCGTTTGGGCTCATCTATGGAGCAGTTGAAAGAACAACAGACTATAGAGAACTCAAGACAGAGAGAGAGAGAGAGACAGAGACAGAGGGAAAGGAAAGTAAAAGTAAAGAGTTTGAAGTAAAAAAATCGATGAAAAATGAAATGAATGAAGGATAGGTGGAACGGTAGGTGTAGAATGAAATGAAACGAGTGTGGATTGGATTGGATTGGGTGACTACAAAGTATAAAGCATACAATATAAAAAGAGTGTAGAGCGTATAATGAAGGAAAGAATAGCACACACATGGCAATTTATTCGTAAATTGGTTGCTTGGAAAGGTTTCCATATCATTCCATTGTTCCTCTAGACTCTAAACTGTAGACTCTAGACTGTAGACTCTAGAGTATGGAGTATAGCGTCTAGGTAAATAAAAAAGAGGAATGATGAAGAAGTTACCGTGTGACGAGACAGAGTGTGTAGTTGTAGTTGGAGTTGTACTTTTTGTACAAAGTGTCTAGTTTATCTAGTTCACAACCAAACCACAAAGTACTTATCATACATAATAATCATATACAATCCATTCACATTGTGCATTGTACATGCTACAGGCGTAATATTATACAGTCTACAGTCTATTCTATTATATTGCATGTGTGCTGTTAGCTGTGTGAGTAAGAACCAGAACTAAAGTATAAGGTATAAGGTATACGTTTTACACACTCATATATATTTTTTGTCGAATGTGTTTTTGTGAAAAGTTGAGCATTGTATTCCATCTCGTTGAATTGAGCTGAAACCCGTTGAGTGGCATCATTCAGTCAGTCAGTTGGAGTTGTAGGAAAAGAATGGAAAGGAATTTAACACTCCTGGTAAATTATAGTATTTTGCGCACGTCAATTTAATGATATAGACGCTATTCAATGTAGCTACAGAGTGTACAAAGTGAGAAGCGGAGAAGTGAGTGGAAGAGGCGAGAGGCGAGAGGTGTCTCTAATGAATGAATGAATGAACAAACGAACCAACTTTGGTTCTTTTTTCCCTGTTATCCTATACCTTCTCTTTAATTCTTTTTTCTTTTATTCTCTTCTCTTTGGTTCTAGATTTTATATTGTACATTGTACATTTTAGATTTACTGATGAGACAACAGATAACAAGTTCATTAAAAAAAGGCCCAAAGAAACAAAAACAAAGCAACAAAGAAAAAGAAGAGAACCACAAAAAACCAAGGAAATTTTATAACTGATCCATCATTATATAATATAGTATGATGTTATTCCATATTCTACACAAACAGACAAAAAAACAAAGATATTCAAGATTACTTTTAATTTTTATTGTACTTTTAGTCTGATATTCGTATTTTTTATATCAACCACCAAAAGCTTTATTTTATAATATTCTTTGCTTCTCATTAACCAAATTATTATGATTATTATTATGCTTTTCTGAAAGAAGAAGAAAAACAAAGTACAAAAGACCAAAGACAAAATTATAATTACTATTATAATTATTATTAATAATATTATTGCATATCTGTAAATTGATGAGCAAGGTGAAAAAAAGTGGCAGTGAACACTAATGTCATAAACTTGTCAGCACAACTTGAAAAAATTGTAGGCAAATTCACAAACCTCCAAATTTAAAAAGCTTGTATAGGTTTTTATGCAAAGTATTTGGAGTTTGGAGTTTGGGACTTGGGGAGAAGGAATATTTTATACTGTCGTTGTCATTGCAAGTTGTCAAGGATTGTCCTTTGTTCAGGATCCAGGATCCAGATCAAAGGAAACTCTTTTGTTGGTTGAGGGTGGAAAAGACTAGAATGGAGATAAAAAGCTGGTGAATTTATTTCAATGTGTATGTATAAATATGTAATACAAATACAGATACAGATAAATACACGGAGCAATAAAGTACAGAGTGTAGAGTATACACGATTTAGGAAGTGTAGGACAAAGTTGGTGTTAAACACCTTTGGGAAATTAAATCTGTTGAAAATCTACTCTGGTCTAATAGTTCACTCGAGGATCATTCTTGTATACAGAAACAAACTGAACATGAGATGAGCAAAATGCAGACAAATCCAAAGAAATGAGCATGTGTTCAGTGTTGAGCGTTGAGTGTTGAGCATTCAATGTTTAGTGTTCAGTGTTCATTGTTCAGTATCCTCCTCCTCCTCTTTATTTATACTATTTTTTTCCTCCTACTTTGTTCCCTGCATCTTTTAAAGTATGGGCACGGGTTTTTATCTGTACACTGTAGTCCTATATTCTATATTCTGTACTCTGTATTGTGAGTACAAGTACAAGTACAAGTACAAGGCCGAGGACGAGAACGCGGAGGAAAAGTATCATGATAGTAAATATGTTCCACGTTCAATTCTCAATGCTCAACGCTCTATGTTGTTCACTATGATAAATTCAATTGTGTGTGATTTTATTACATCTATTTATTCATTTGTCTGTTGTGTTGTTTTGTTTTGGGTTGTTGGTTTAAGAAATGTACATAAAGTCAAATAGGTTAGAGGAAAGTGTAAACTCCAAACTCAAATTGTATGGTGTTGGTGTTGGTGTGATGTTCATGGAAGATGGAAGAAGTAGAAAAAAAACAGGATTTAGTGAACACACCTAGAACTTCAAATCTACATACTACATACAGCAGATATAGTTTACAAGCTGCAGAGTATAGAGAATAAAAAAGCTAGAGTATGTGTAGAATGTAGAGTGATGTTGGATGTTGGTTGGTGGTTTTGTTGATGACAGGCTCTCGGATATTTGGCTCCGTAGTGAAATGCTCATTTTGATTATGACACCGATAAACCGGATGCTGATACTGCTGATTAATGAGCTTTAAAACTCTCAAGTCGAGGAAAAAACAAGAGTTAATGTGCAATGTCGAATTCAAATTCCAATTTCAAATCTACACTGACTTTATACTTTATACTCTGTACTCTGTACTGATATGCTTTCGAGTAGATACACGGTATATTCAGTACATTTTGTAGTAGTAAAGTTCATGTTCATCCTGGACTTTTTTCTCTTTTTCTTTCATTTATTCATTCACTATTCACTCATTCTCTCGTTCTCTCATTCACAAGATACAAGGTAGAACATGCTCATATAGATAAAGTTACAAGATATGTACACATGGAAATCTACACATCTATCTTTCTTCTTTCTTTTTTTCCTATCTATCTATTTATCTACTAGCTTTGTGCATTTTATCTCAAAGCTCAAAGACAAAGACGAAAACAAAAAAAAAAGTTTAAAAAAATTCAACTAGTTGAACTTCACACATTGTAAATATCTACATTCGAACATTTCGACATTCATAATTTCCTTTGAAGAATGCTTCAAGCGTGCAATTCTAGATTCTAGAGTTTAGAATCTAAAGTCTAGAATCTAGAATCTAGAGTTCAGAGTTTACAAAAGTTGTTTTTGGTTTTGGATTTGGATTTTGACTCTGGCACCTAACAGTTTTTTTTCTCTTAAAGATGGAATGAGCAAGAAAAAATGGATATAAAAAGATGGGAAAAAACATGAAAGATGATGCAGTGTATTTTTTTCTGAGCATTCAGATTCAGAGTCAGAGTCAGGATTCAAAGCCAGATTCAAAGTCAAAGCGAGAGTTATAAATATTTTGCGTGCGTGTATAAATGTGAATCGGAATGGGAATGGGATTGGGAATGGGAATGTGAGTTAGAATGCACATTTTCAAAAGTGTGTCTATGCATTTCTGTATATGCACATGTATTAGCATGAATGGGTTTGGAGTTTGGATTTTGGATTTGGAGTTTGGAAGCATGTGATTGAGAGATTTTGAGGATTGGTATTTGGAAACCGGAGGAAGTCCCTACATGCCAATAAAATGGGGGAAAGTATGTGGAAAAGTGGAGTAGAGTGGAGTTTTATTCAATCGAATCCAAGGAAAGAGTCCATTTAAGTTTCCTCTCTTTCTTCCTCTTCCTCTCACTCTCACACACTTTCCATCCTCTCTCTTTCTTTTTCACATTTTCTCACACAACTACATTTTGTCTCCATCTCGCTCTGTTTTGAATCCACATCTACAATCTACATGCTTTTACAATGTACGTTGTATGTTGTACAAAGTACAAAGTACATACTACATGCATGAGACACTATTATACATGAAGATATTATCCCTTCTTGTGTAGGAAACTGAGGAAAACGATACGATATACGATGATATTATAGACTCAATTGAATTCACACTTGGAGACTCACAATGCACTTTATCAAAATGTCGGCATTTCCAACTTCCAACGCCGTCGTCGACGAGGAGGAGAACAGAGAAGAACAAGAAAAAGAAAGTGAAGAAAGAGGAGGAGAGGAGGACTAAGGAGGGGAAAAAATCTTTCCACTCTTTTTCCACTTCCACTTTATCCATTCTCATATATTTCCTTCTATTTTTTCTCCATTTCTCCCCATTCCCGGTTTGGCTTGGCTTGGATTGAATCGGTTTGGAGTTTGGATTGAGTTGGATGGGATTGGATTTTTCATCAGTGTCTCTGTTTTTGTCTTTGTTTTTTCTTCCATTTTACTCTTCCTCTTTGTAGAAGAATATGCTTCAATCTTGAGTTAGAAGCCTCGAATGAATTGAATTTTATTTTATCCATGGCTTTTTTCCCTTTTCCTTTTTTTATTGTAATTGTGTAATGTTCTGGTCCTGATTATTCATAGACGTAGATACTAGATTGTAGATTGTAGATAGATAGATTATGGAGATGCATAATACTACAATCTACAATCACAGTGTATGATATTGATACAACAGATACATCTTTGTACATGGAGCAAAGGAGATTGAAAAGATACTTATTGCTTACTGCTTATTGTATTGTGTACACATTTATTGTAAATTGTAATGTGGCTGGTGGCTAATAAAGGAGGAAATGAGGAGTATGATGCACTTGATTTGATTTAATTAATGCTCCCCTTTCCATCTCCATCCTCCATCCACTTGTATCATTATTATCATAATCATCATGGTCATGACTTCTCCTCTCGTTTCTCTCCTTCGTTTGGGTTGGGAAAAAAATAATGAAGTGTTGACGCTGACTCTGCTTCTGACTTTGACTTCAACCTCGACCTTTTACTTTTTGACTTGGGCTTTCCCGAGCAGATCATTCCCAATTTCCGTATGATTCATATCATATCAAATCATGTCATAAGTCATAAAGCACTGCAAACTGCAAATATGATTATACTGTATAATTTATAATGTATAATATTGTGATAGCATACACATTTTATTTAGAGAAATGATAAAAGATGCATAAAAATAAAAGTGAAAAACAAGGCCTAGAGTGGAGTAGATTGTATTGTGTATTGTGTATTGTACAAAGTGTGGCCGTGGTCACGGTCGTCACATGCAATGTAAACTTTATATATCTTTTTTGTTCATTGAATAATTTTAGCGTAAATAGTAAATAGTAAATTGTAGCAGTAGTTTTAGTTGGGGAGGGAAATACAGATACAGATACACATATATACGAGCATGTATGTACTATACATAGATACATAATATTAAAACGGGCAGAATTGTAAAAAAAAAAAAACACGAGACTTGGCCATAGGCGTACTTTCTACTATAGCTGCAAGCTGACAAGCGTTGGTACAAAAAATACAGAAAAAATACGAGTTTAAAGTTGGAGTTTGGAGTTTAGAGATACAGATGAGAATTGAGAATTAACCGCCTTGTTTTTTTGTTTAAGGTTCCAGGACTCCACACTCCAGACCAAATAGGGGCAAAAACTTGAAGATGACTTTATACATGTGTTGAAAAAAAAACTGGAGAGAATAAACATGTATATTTCGTATTTGAATGAAAGGACGGACGGAATGAATGAATGAATGAATGCGTGGATGAGTGGCTCATTTAGGATGATTCGGATTTCGGTTTTGGTGAGTATAAAAAATTGCAGAGTGCCAACTTCAGAAACTGGGTAGAAAAAAATAAGGAAAAAACAGTACATATTACACATTACACATGGTACATGAGGATTGAGTACAAACTACAGACTACAGACGACAGATATGGAAATTTACATTACAATTTATCTGTCTCTTAAATACAAAATACAAAATATATATTTATTCACTCCCTCTTGTCTGTATCCATTGATAAAGAGTGCAGGGCGAGAGGGTCTCCATTCCCAATGACAAGAGAAGACAAGAGAAGGGCAAAAAGAGAGAGGAAGAGAGGGAGAGTTTGGAAAACTCAAGTGGTTTTGCGGAGCAATTAGAGTTAACTCAACGTAAACGCGGTGTATTGTGCATTGTGTATTGTGTGTAATAGGACATTTCTACATTCTGCATTCTGCATGCTCTGTTTTCTCCGTTCTCTCCTTTTCTCTTGTGTGTGTGTGTGTGCTGTTTTGGATGGATCTTTTCTCTTTTCTTTTGTCTGTATGTGTTTTATGTTTTATGATCAAGTGTACACTGTACCCTGAGTTTTGTATGATTCAACTGCATTGAGATGAAAAAGAACAAGGCACAAGAAGCAGAAGAAAAGGAGGAGGAAGCGAGCGGAGGGTAAATTGAAAACATTTATATCTCTATGGATAATTAAAAGCAAGTCCTCGGGGAAAATGTCACGATACATGTATAATATACAAATACAAAATTCGATGTACACTGTGCGTTGTTCTTTAGCCTCTCTCTCACAAAACACACACACTTACTCACAATTCACAATCTGATATTCAAATAGTCAAGTTGACAGTTTTACTCCTGGGGGAACGAGGGAAAAGTCCACAATCCACAGCCAGCCAAATGCATCTTACTTACTACTTACTGCATACTGGAGATACGGAATTTTACTACTACTACTTAATACTTACTCCATCAACAAACTTTCACTACTTAATAAATAAAAAGCTGGATTCAAAGCTGTTTAAATACATATATGAAGTATAAACGCGACAGGTCATTTATAAAAAATCCGGATCCAGTTCCAGATTTTAGAATAACTTGAACAGCTAATTTTCAATCTGGTTTAGACTCTAGACTCTAGAGTCTAAATGCATAATATTTATCATTTTTTTCTGAGCATGTAAAGTAATAAATTATTTAGTATTTAAAAAAAACTTGTTGGTATTGCAAATTGTAAATCATTTATTATTCATTTGATACATTCATAAATTGAAAGGTATTAAATATATAATACTCGTTTTTTTCCCAACAGTCTAAGGTCTATGTATAAAAGTTGTTTACAGAGATATTTCTACTTTTTTAAAAGAGTTAAAAGAGTTGAAAGTCAATACACTGTACAGTTTCTTGTAAAATATACGGATTTTTTTATGTATAAAGTTACTGATGGGAATAAAAAAGCCACTTTTTCTTACTAAAGTTGAACTCTTGGCATCTATCTTGTGTTTCTGGAACTGAAAGTACAAAACACTCGTTTGTTGCTAAATATCAATAATGAGCATTTTCTTCATTCTTCATTGAGTCATTACACCATTAATACGTTATACAATATACTTTTATACGTGATACAGCCAATTATTGATAAAACCAAGGAGGAAAAACAGAGCTGCATGCAATGGATAAAAATAAAGTAAGTAGATTACAAAAATAACAATACACAATACACTGCCGAATGACGAGGAGCAAGATTCATTTATTCATTGTTTTATAGATATACTATCTCTATCTATGTAGTACTTTATTATTTTGACATGTAAAAAGTAAAAACTGCAGTGTATCCTTTTTTTCTACCCTTTTGTTAATTGATAGAAAAAACTGGATACAACTTGTCGACTCGACACTCAACTCTAAACTCTAGAATCTAGACTTCCAACAAGTACAAGTATATCAATAATACTGGCTTTCCCATTTCCCATCCTATACAATATACAAAGAATACAGATTGTAATTTTACTTGTGTGTGTGTATGAAATAATTGGCCACTAGGAGATTCCGTTAGATTCTAGATTCCTCTCCTCATTAAACTTAATTGGAGATTTTGGGAACTATGATATGTACAATGTACAATGTACACGCATATCTTTATAGGTAATACTTATAGTTACATGCAGGCTGAATGTTGAATGTCATACGGGGCCAAATCAAGAATGAAATGAAGAGACACAGAAGAACCGCGTCAATGTCCATAGAGATGGAGATGGAGAATTTAACCATAGATGTGCAATGTGTAAAGTGTAGAATGGAGAATGGAGAATGGAGAATGGGGCACCTGTAATAAAAGAGTGTGACAATAAAACTGCTGATTGCTGATTCAATGTGTTTTCGGATTTGAATGGATTTGGAGGAATAGAGTTGAAAAGGGAAGAGAAAAGAGAGTGAACGGATGGCAATGGATTTTAATGCAGTGTAAACTGTAAAATATGAATTTGAACCGTGACAATGTTAAAGTGTACGATGTACAATATCGGGAGTTGGGAGCGAGTGGATTTTAAAAAAACACATGAAATTGAAAAAGGGCACGAACCAACTGTATCCAAAATGTAAAGTCAGGTTCAGTTTCAGGTTCAGGATCAGCTTCAGCTTCAGAATGAGAATCTGTATGAGAATCAGATTCAAAGGAGGAGGGTGTTTGCATTAATAACAGAGTATTAAAAACTCGTCCCTCTTGTTATTAAAAGGCGGCAAGTGCGTGGAACAGCTTTCACATTTTAAATTCACACATTTTACTCATTATTATGAGTCTCTCTTTCTCTAGTTCTTCCGCCGTTTCTTCTTCTTCTTTTTCTTCTTCTTCTTGTGAATGTTCCCTCGTTCATATTCTCGAATTACTATTACTATTACCATTATTATTATTACCATTTATAACCCTCTTCAAAAAAGCTTGAATCTTGAATCTTGAGTCTTACTTCTTTTGAACCAATCGTTCCTTTTTATTCACTCATTTTCGTCTTCTGAGGTTGAATTGAAAATTGAAAGTTGGAATGAAATCGGAAATTGAGAATCGAGATTGGAGAAACTTTTCATGTTATTTTTATGAATATTTTTATATGGACGTTGATCTAATGGAAATAGTAAATCTGTAATAAATACGATATTAGATATTAGTATTATGCAAAATAATTTGTAAATTTGTAAAGTGCACTCACTCATTCGTTCGTTCGTTTGTTCGCTCCTCCTTTTCAAATTTGAAAAGACTCATAATAAATTGAAGATTGAAGCTATTGTATGTATAATTTTATATCGCCTGTCAAATTCATGTGTTAAAGTGGTGACTCCTTTCCCTTCCTCTTTCCTCTTTCCTTTGAGCAGTGCGCAGAATGTACAGGACAGAAGACAGAATGTGTCATTTTATCCTTTTATCTGTTGTACATCTGTTTTAACAGTTTTACAGTTTTACACTTTTGTGTGCATGTAAAATGTACAACATGTGAGGATTTGAAAGGAACTCCAAATCCAAATACAAAATATGAAGATTGTAAAACGTTTTAATAAAACAAAAAAAATTGTACGACTGAATGACTGACATTATTATTGCGTGGAGAATAAAAAAGTATTATTATCATTTCAGTTCCAGTTTTATACTCGAGACTCGAGAATCAAAACTGTAAAGTCAAAACTAAAAATGTATAAGTTTAGAGTTTAGAGTTGATGTCACGAGATTTCCCTTTTTGATTTCCCCCTTTTTCTTTCTCCTTCTTGTTCCTTGTTTTTGTCAAATCAAGTCCATTTGATAGTATATTGTGTATAATGTGTAATATGTAGAATGTAAAAGGAGCTCAATAAATTCCCACTAAATGGAATATTAAAGAATGTAGTTTTAAAATTGAATTGGAATAAATTGTGAACTGTTGACTGTTGAATACAGAGGATAGAGGAGAAAAGGAGAGGAATGGAGAATGGAGAAGACAAGTAAAAACTTGCTGCCTGTGCGCATAGCATATGTTTCTAATGGAGGTTGGAGTGTGACAACAACAATGACACATCGGATTGATTCGATTATTAATGGTTCTGCTCTCACTTGTATTTTCTATTTTCTATTTCTCTTGCGTGTCCTCTGTGTACGGTGTACTGTAAAGTTGTGAGTCCTGAGGATTACGAACCTTCTTCTTTCTTTCTTTCTTCCTCCTCTTTCTCCGGTTTCATAATGTAACGTAATATCTGCATGGATGTGTACTGCACATTTTACATTGTACACTGTACATTGTACAGATATAGTAATTCGTAATGTATGTTTTTTATCCTCCTGTCTTCCTGTGTGAGGGAAAAGTGTTCATATAAAACACAACTTTTGTATTTTACTTTGTTCCTTAGTGTTGTTGTGTGTAGTGGAACATTTTGTCCATTTGGTTGTCATTGTCCTTGTCATTGTCATTGTCCTCGACTTTATAACTCCAACTCCAACTCTGACTCTGACTCTAATTCTGTTTTGGTTTTGGTTTTTGTCCTCTTTAGACTTTAGACACAAGTGTAGAGTCAAAGTATATAGTGAAAGTTGGATTTTTCTTTTTTTTTCTCTTTCTGGAAGCTCAAGGCTCAAAAAGCTTGAAGCACTTTATTTTAAAGGGAAGAGAAAGAGAGAGAAAGAATAGAGGATAGAGATTTGAGAGTAGAGTCAAGTGAGTGACTTGCTGAGAAGAATAGCGAGACAGAGGACAACACAAAGCTATTAGTCCAGTACAAGAGCTTTGTGCTCAGTGTACAATGTACACTTCATAGTGTGTGCTGTGTTCTGTTGTGTGTTCTCGAGGTTTCCTGACTTATGTACTCTATGTGTAATTCACTGTAGATTTGGAGCTGTATAATAATAATAATAATAATGTACTGTGTCGCTAAAATATCTGTATCTATTTCTATGGGAGGACAAAATTTGGAAGGAAGTCAGAACAGAAAGAAGAGGGAACAGAGAACATGTGTCTGACAATACGAATTATGTATTCCATTCCATATTCAATATTCCGTGTTTCGTTCCGTGTACTCTTTACTCTTTATAACAGAGAACACAGTCCACTTGAAACATGCAGGAATAAGATACTATTTTATAATTTATAATTTATAATATTCGGATAATATAAATGTTTTATGATGAAAGGAGATGAGAAGAATCCATATCCACAATCCACAACCCAGTTTTGTTGTTAATAAATTGAGCAGTGTGTAATGTGTAATGGTGTAATATTGAATTGTAAAACGTGATTTTGAAATGTTCTGGCGGGGAGTTTTTGGAATTGTTTTGGGATTTTATTATTAAATATTATGATGATGATATGAGTGAATGAAAGTGAATGAATGGGACAGAGAGAGAGAGAGAGAGAGAGGACAGTGTATGATTTATGTTTAGTAAATGTAGATGACAGTCAAGTCTTTTTATATGTCTCTTTACTTTCAATATACTGATATATAAATTTCAATGCATTGTCTCTCTTCTATTTTGTTCATTTGGTCCCTCTCACTCCGTTTCTATTTTCTAGTGGTGAAGACAAGAGAGTACAGTACAGTACAATGGAATGGTATGAAAAGTAGAGATAGATAGTTGGAGTCACGAACTAAGTAGCCCCCGCAGGGGGGAAGTGATAAGGGGAATCAGACCCACAAAACCAGAGAACCAGAGAACTGAATGACTGGAAAAGAGAAAAAGACAACAAGAGAGAAGAGACGTTCAAGTTGAAGTTGACTGGAGACTGGAGACTTTGAACAGAATGCCACTCTGCAAATAATCTCAAGGGATGAGCACCAAACCAACCCCACGTGAAAAGAGAAAAGAAGGGGAAAATGACTTATACATATGTGTAGAATGTAGAATGTAGATATCTACAACTGCACCACTGTCTATCATAGATATTAGATATTATACATGTACCTCCATTTACCATTTACATTGTAGATCCTATTGATACATGTGTGTACAATGTACATTGTACTTGTCTCCTGGAAAAGAGCAACCTTCATTATTTTTCATTATATTCCTCTTCCTCTCTTAATTAATAATTCTCACTCATGGAGACCACACTCAGGACTGAATACTGAATACTTTTTCAAATCTCAGAGCACGCAACCACGTCAAAAATTTCAACATGTGACACATCAAATTCAAATTAAATGAAACTATGAATGATTTCTACACCTTGTGAATTGTGAACTATAATATTAGTCGTTATTGTATAATTTACCCACTTCCCACTTTTACTCCCCCAGATTCTAAATTTGATTTTAAACCAAAAGTACTTTGTATTTTGTGTCCTGCTCAATTCTAAATCTAAATGCATAAAAGTAAATAAAATGGGAAATGCATTGATTTGTAATAAAATCATATTATGCAAAAAATGCGAATAAACAGATGACATTGACCTTGCACAGAAAAAAGATGACAGAAAACAGAAACAGATGCTACTGAAAGTTGAACATATTTACACATATTTGGAATTTGGAAGAGAACAAGAGGTCAAATCAATTTATTTCTCTACAGATTTAAAGATTCAATCAAATCTATAATCTGATCAGTTCAATTCAGTTCAGATCAAATCAAATCAAATCAGCAAAGATTAGAATGTGATCATACAAAATGTACATTGTACATTGTACATCTACATTTATAATCTCTGAATATTGAATGTCTAATCTAGCTGAAAATTAAACAGAAGGAAGATTAGAAAATTCTTGTTTACCTTCCAATGACTTTGTAGACAAAGGATACATTTTAAATAGATAATTGGCAACACATAAAAAAAGGTACAGAAGATAGCATATAGAAAACAGAAGGTAGAATCTTTATATAAAGAAAATAATAATAATAATAGTATAACATTTATGTGTAAATAACAGTTGTGTTTACAATTTACAGTTACACATGTCTTTGTTTTTGTCTTTGTCTTTTGTCGTCAAATGGTCTGGAAGTTGAAATTTGTAAGTACATATGCACAAAGTACATATGTGCAATACGTAAATAAATATTATATTAGCTATACCAAGTATAAAATTAATCCTTTTTGCTATTTATTTATTTTGTATTGATTTTTGTTTCAATTTCTTTCTTTCTACAGGATGATCATTATCTTAATTAAATCCTGTTTTGGAATCAAGGATCAAGTATCAAGACTCTTGACTCAAGAGTCAAGAATCAATCTTCTTCGATGTTTGATGTAACTAGTAACGTCTTTTTTTCCATACATTCTTTTACCTTGGCTTTGCACTGCTGTTGCATTATTTGCATCATTATTGGACATTTATTAACATTACTTGGCGTAATAATATCAAAAGTAGGTAGTAATAATGCAGAAAATGTAGATACATTGAATATTCAATTGACGTGGACAATGGATAATGGACAATGGACAACCAATGGACATTATCACCAGATGAAATACACAATATCATGCAGAGCACATCAGTCACTTACACAGAATTCAAAATTGTCTGTTCTCAGCGTTCAATATACAGTATACAGTGTCATCATTATTATTGACATTGACAAAGTCTCGTCTTCTTGTTTTCCTCATCTTATTTTCTTGTTGATGATCAAGTTATTGATTCTGATATGTCATTCTCTCGCTCTCTCTCTCTCTGTTCCTCTCTCTTTGCTCTGTTGGCGTTAGTTTTGTGGAAAGTGGAAAGGTTCATATGCTGCTGAGTGAAGTGGAGTTGACTTGAGTTGTCTTGAGTCTTGAGTCTTGAGTTGAAACCAGTTTTAAAAGTTTTGAGTTTTGAGCATGTAATTTTGAATGGAAACCAGATGTATTGGTGTAATTTCTGTGTATTCTGTGTCTTCTGTCTTCTGTGTTCCCTGTACATTTTCTGCCAAATCTTCAAATTAGATATACAAAAATGATAATGACTTGTATATTTATCTGTAGAGTGGATTCTCTGTCTCTTTTTGTGACTCTCTTGAGACTTGAGATTTGAGATTTGAGACATTCACTAGTCAAACAAACATACGAGTACAAGTACACATACAAAGTACAAGTAGTGAGTACAAACTACAATCTACAAACTACAAACACTGATGAGACTCAATTTTTTCCTCTTTATTTCTTCTATATCTATGTAATATGTAATATGTACACTTGTTCAGTATTCTCTTTTACAGAAACAAACTAACTCAATGAGTTGTTAGTTAGTTGGTTTGTTCAATTTTCAACTCTTACACAGAGTTTGTCTTTAAAACTGAAGTCGAAGTTGAAGTAGAGTTTAGTTGAGCAGGTTCTTTCTTTCTATGTAAAAAGTAAATATGAGTTTGCTCTTGTACATTGTACATTCTATCCATATCCGTATCCAGTGAGTTTATAGTAAGTGCAATTTACATTTGTAGATAGTAGATTGTACACTTGATGTGTGATGTATCCATCCAAATTCTACATGTTTATCTACAAACGAGGATTAGTTAAATATACCGTAGGAACAAGAACAAGAGATATCTAAAAGTACAAACTGCAAATAGTCTTCTGCATCTATATATTTGTAGATGCAGATGTAAAGTTGTTAGTTGAAGTGGCTGTAGCAAAAATTTGCTATTTAGTGACACTTTTGTACATTGTACGTTGTACAGCTATTTATGTACATTTTACTTGCATGTGTAACGACTAAAGACTAATGACAAAGGACAAAGGCTCTTTTTGTTTTACTAATAAAAAGTATTTATTATTTGCCCATACTTTCAAAGTCCAAGAAAATAATGAGTATGAAAATCTATTCTTATTTTTTTTACAGATATTCTACTATTATTGCTAACAGAATCATGTCTAAAGTAAAAAAAAAAAAAAAAAAAAAATACAATGTGTAAATTATACAAAAATTTAGACGTTATTTTACATTCTGTAGTTTAAAGTTTTGGTGTTAGTGTTGAATGTTGACAGGCTTTTATCATACAAAATGCTTTCATTACTCAGCTTTCATTTTCATTTTTTCAATTTTCATTTCTCATTGATCAGGCGAATGACCAGTGAACACAATGACTAGTGACCAGTTACTAAAACCAAAATGAAGAGCAACATCTATCTATCTAGTATCTAGTATCTAGCATCTGCACATTTGATCGTCATTGTCATCATTGTTTTTCATCTTCACCAGGAACAATCAACACGAGCTCATTGACGCTTTTCATTTTATTCTGTTAACAAATTTGCTTCATAAAAGTAACTTGTTGTGTCCTGTACTTATAGTCTATATCTTATACATTATACATTATACAGTCTATAGGAAGGATTGGCACAGGCTTGCTAATTTATGCAAAGAAAACTGATTTAAATAAATGTGGGTGGGTTAAATGAATGAATGAAAAGGATAAAAGAAGGAAATCTGTACAGTATTTTTATGGAGAAAATTGGTGTCTCGTCTACATAGATCATAGATAGAAGCATTTGATAACGTAGCAGCTGCATACAAAATACAAATGTACAATGTACAGTCATACAAGGAATTATTTAACTAAAAGTGTTTTCAGTTTTTGATCTCTTGATAGTGTACTAATGAGGAGGAATGGTTTTCAGCACGATGCCAACTGCCAACGTCAACGCCGATGCCAATGCCAATGTCGTCTTGGAAATAGTGAAGAGCAAATGTCAAAAATGACAAATCAGCAATCATTTTTATTTTACTTTTTTTCATCTTGTGTCTTTTAATACGATATCTTGAAGGAGGATTGCTTCAATATTCAATTTTATAATATGTATACTTTGTACATGAAATATAAAATATAAATGAATAAAGTAAAAAAAAAAAAAAAAGTTACCTTTTGTCTTTAATTTTATGACTTTTCTTGTTTACATTTAGATTGTGCAAGATTTCTCAATGTTTTATCTTTTATCGAATAAATTTTAGTTTCATCTTAATTTGAGATGTCCATGTATCGTTCATCGTAGATTGTACGTTGTACATGTTTCAAATTACATGTTACATCCCACTGTACACTTTAGACTGTACATTGTACATATGTATTGACACTCGTTCCTCTCATGTATTACTCATGTATTTATTTATTTATTTACTTATTTGTAAGTTGAGAAACATTTGGATTTTCTCGTAAAAAAAATGGACAAGTGCTAATTGAGTACAAGTTGTTAGTTGTTGTATGTTGTGTGTTGTGTGTATGCTCTGAGGTGTTTGGTATTTGGTTTTGGTATTTGATATTTGGTGATTGTTCACAGCATCAACATCACAACACCTCAAGTGCATCAAATCAAAACGGATGAATATAATGTATCATGTATAACATATAAAATATAACATGTATAATACTTAGAAAATAAATGAATATACATATTAAAGGAGTGAAACAAATTATACACAACACATTCTCATATTTGTAATCTTTTTAATTCCCATTGTCTATTGGATTAACACTGAAAGTTATTATCTTTTTTTTCTTGACTGTACAATTCTTGTAAAATAAAACAAAAGGTACAAGTTAATAAATTATATGAGAATAATAAACCCAAACATATGGAATACAGAATACAGAGTATATATGTGCATATATATATATACATATGAGTACAGAGTACAGAGTGAGAGTATTACAGGATTGCTTTAACAAAGTGTACACTCTAATATTCACAATATATAATATATAATATACCGTGTGTAAAAAAAACTAGTGGAAAAATCTGTAGAATGAACAAATATTATACAAATAAATATACACAATGAAATTGGAAACTTGGCTCAAGATTTGAACACTGAACACTGAACAGTGCACATTAAACATTAAACATTGAACATGGCCGTAGCATGAACATTGGCACCTCAAAGCACGTTGCCATTAGCATAAACTGATGTCAACCCATCACTACACAGTCTCACTAACACGATTAACACAAGAAGAAAAAGAAGAAGAATCAACTTTCTTCTTCTTATTCTTCTTCTGCTTCTTCAATCTCAAGTTTACTCAACTCACGCTCACTCACTCCCTTGTAATATAATATTATTATATGATACTTTACATATATTTTCATATAACAAGACACATTAAAATGTATATTACAAACCCTTTGATTTTTTGATTGTCTCCTTTTTCTCAAGTAGACAAGTACATGCACAAATTGTATTGTGTACATGGGCAATGTACAATTTACACTGTACAATTTAAAAGGCACAGAATTGTTATAGATGTAGTTGTAATTCATATATAATGGAATCTTTGCAGCAAAAGAGAGATATTTATTTACTATTTACCGTGTATACTGTGTACATTTGGATAAAAAAGAGAGGATGATGAGGATGCACATTGGTTTTTAATTTAACTCACGTTACACGTCCCCGTGTACATTGTACATATGTAAATACTAACAATGACTGCAAATTGTAAATTGTATAAATTGTAAATGGTAAATAGTAAATACAACGTACATGAAATCTATACAAAATACAAATACAAACAAACATTTACAGAAAACAGAACATAACCACATTTCTGTGTGTAAAATGTACATGTGGATATATACTTCAAGTCTAAACACAAGTTTAAGCTATATACTACATGCTATATAAAATACATGGGACATGAGACAGGTGTACATGTAGATTACAGATACAGAGAAAAAATTGTTATTACAATTGAGAATGGCTAGATCACAGCAGGACTGTCTTATCAATATGCAAAGTTTGTGCAAAAAATATATATTAAATCTGTCTTCACGTACTAAAACGGCTGTCTTAATTAAGATTTATTAAACTGTTTTTATCATTGTACACAAACGACGTGCTTTCTACATGAATGACTATGTACTACTACAAGTTACAATCTACAAGTTACATGCTAAATGGTGAATATATATATATATGTATATAGTAGTCTCTATTCTTTCTTGTTGATAGTATAAAATAGGTGGATACTTTTCTCTATAAAGTTCCTATTCAAATTTCAATCCCATAAGCTTTACAAAGAACAAACATTAAACATGGAGACAAGACAGAAACTGAATACAAAAACAATATTATTATATCTACTGAAAGAAAGAAAGAATGAAAGAAAAAGATGCGCCTACTTTTCATTCATTTTTTTATTCCGTTTTCTTCATCCTGCTATTTACTGTATTGTATTTATACGTATATATTATCCATTTATAAAATATTATAATATAAAAATGTTTAATTTTATAAATAAAGTATACATTTTTTTATTATAAAAAGTACATATTTTTCCAGAAACAGAATTTTCTTTTTAAAAAAATGTTCTTTAGCTTTTTTTAATATATTTAAAACTAAAAAACCCACTGAGGAAATTTTCCGACTCACCATTTAATATGGATTTTCTTGTAAAAAACGCTTTTTTATTTTTAAGATAAACATTGACTAATTATCTATTATCTATGTTTTCCTTTACATGATAAAAACCAGAAATGATTGGAGCCGAAAGAATAAGAAGAAAAAGAAAACGCAAAAGAAGGCCGCAAGAGGCTTCCGTAATTCTGTAATAAATTGAAGTAGCTCCGAAAAATTCGTAGGACATGAGAAAAATTATTCCACACTAATTATTTTAACATCTACCATCTACCATGTACGTTAAAGGCTACACGACGTTTAAATATAAATATAAAGGTAAATGTAAATGTTTTGTCTTAGACAGATATTCTATTTACTATTTACGCTTCAGGAGTAAAGCCACAAAGAATCTATACAATCTACAATCTACAATTTATATGATACAATCTATAGAAAGAAAAATAAAACTAGCCATTCGTTTCTATTATCTATCGATTTTCCTCGTATTCGTATTTCTTTTTTAAATTCAATTTTTTTTTACAGAATTTAAAAGCGGAGCGTTTAAATATTACATGTACACAAATCGGTGTAATTGTGTGGTGTGTTTTTGATAGTGTGCATGCACGTCACACTGCTCACTACTCGAAACTCGAAACCTCAAATCGAGAAACGAGACAAACGGCAATTATTTATTCATTTTTATCCCAGTCCTATCATTTCTTTTAGCGAGTGGAGTGTGGAGTGTGTGTTTCTGGATTCTCGATTCTTGATTCTCGCTTCTCAATTCAAGCTTCACTTGTGACTTGTGAATACTGAATGAATGAACGAGCGAAGCGTACCATTTTCAATTCAACAAATTTTCATGGACAGACATTGACTGCGTGACGATAATAGTCCAAACTTCAAAACTCCAAAACTCACAATTATGCTTTTCACTTCTGTAAAAATCCAAATCCAAAGAGTCGAGAATGGAGAAAGGATGGAAAATGAAAAAGAATTTTCTTGAATATATTCCACAAATCCGCAGGTAATTTCTTTTTTGTTTTTTTCTTCAATCCAAAGAGATTTTAAAAAACATGTCCAATTACAATAATAAGCGTTTATTGTCTGTATATTGTATATCGTACAGTGTACATCAGATAAGGAAGTGAAGCGCTAAAGGTGAAAGGAGAGAGAAAGGAAAAGAGACCACCCCGACAAATATTATTTTCATAATAATATTCTTCTTTTATCAGTTTTACCTGTAAAGTAGAAACTTCTTTTTTTGTACATCTTAACCTTTTTTTAACCCATTTCGAATAAAATAGATAATAGATACATGAGCATTTTAATCATCAACATTCAACATTTTAAGTAATAAATAATTTAAAAAATAATTTTTCATTTCTAATTGTGGTCATTTTCCTCATTTCCCATCTAAACTTTTGCATATCATAACACGGAAATTTAATACCGAATAGAGAAGAATGGAACGAATGGATTTTCTTTCTTACTCTGGCCATTTTACGGTATTTTCTCATGCATACATAAATTATTTAGATAGTTTTTAAAAGAGCCTTTTTATTTTTGTATTTATGAATTTATTCTTACTGTGACCGGCTTTTCGGTTTGGTTTGGTTAAATGAAGATAATAAGAGCTTCATTATTTCATTCTAAATTTTCTTGAGAGTCAATTAAATTTAGATTTTCCTCAAGAAAACATTGAACATCTAATCCAAAATTCATGCACATTATCTTTACTTGCAGCTTGTAGATTTACGTAATATGTACAGTGTACAATGTACAATGTAAATTTTACATGCATCTGGCGTAACAGCATAGAAAGGAAAAATGTTCCTTGACTCCTTTTCTACACCGTTCCTGTTTTCTATTTTCTGTTATTAGCACTATTATCATTATTATATTTTCGCCCGGCAAACATTTTCACATTTTAAAGCTGTTTCTACTTTAAAGTCCATGTCCAAAATTCTTGAATATGCTAATTAAATATTCAGGAACAGTCGACTCTGGATTCTCAATTCTCAATTCTCGACACTAGACACTAGAAACTAGAAACTAGACATTAGGCACACAAACGCCTTGTGAACGTTCTTAATACTCTGTTCTCTGTGTATTCTCTCGTGTGCATTCTCAATTTCCCCTATTTACATGTGTGCATGTTGTCGTGTATTTCCAGATTCCAGATAAATGTCTGTTATGTTATGTAAGTAATGTACACATTTATGTAGAAATAATATTGGACTGTGAATGTTGAATTTTGAATGTTGAATGTTGAATGTGTCAGTTCAACTTTCCACTTGCCTCGTAGATAGTATAGATAGTAGTAGTACATACTGTGAACCAATTATTATTTCAAACTTGTTTCTTCAACCTTAATTGTCACGTACAGATATTCTTCCTCTCTCAAAATTCCAGGAAGGAACAAGTGTGACATAGGCAAGCACCAACAGAAACACAAACAGAAACCGAGAGGAAAAAAGAAATGGTGAGATAGAGTGAAACGTGAACTCTTTTATCAGAATCAGAAATTTTACATAACTTGCACACAATAATTGTATCTGCAATGTACATTGTACATACCTAGTAAATATCAAATACTAAATGCTAAATACATTGTACATTGTAGATTGTATACCTTGTGAATTTTGTGTACTCGGGACTCGAGAGACATGTCTTGTAAAATTGTAATTTCATATGATTAGACCATCGTTTCATATCAATGTACACAGAAACACTTGTCAACCGTCGTCATTCCCAACCATTTACACTTTATAACTCTCTCTCTCTCTTAGTCTTCCTTTTACTCTTTTTCTTTCTCTTGCTCTGCTTCTGAATCTGAATCTTTATGTATATTACTTTATTTTATTTTATTTATCTTTTTGCTACCGTTGCAAAACTTGGCTGTTTGCTGTCTCTTTTCTATACAGACGACAGACGTTGTTTGTACTTTGTTCTTTGTTTGAAAATTCAGGACGTACAGCATTCAGGATTTTCACTATTTTGTATCACGTATCATAAATGGTAGGTGAGGTATGATGTACAATGTACAAACAAAAGCAAAAGCAAAGACAAAGACAAAGACAATGACGATGACAACTACAAATACAAATACAAATAGAAAAAGTAAATAGAAAAAGTTGAAAGTGTACTTGTATTTTGTACTCATGTGTTAGAAAATTTGAAACGGAGTGGAGAAAGTCACAAGTCCCATCAAAATTTAATTGTAAATATTTATCTTTCAAATTTCCCAAATAAGAAAAATAATAATACCCGAAACTAAAACCAAGAACCGAAAATGCTTATTTCAAAATTTTTATTTTTTTTATTTATTTAAAATGTACACAGTTTTGTTTTTTACAGTAAACAAAAACATGCAAAATGTAAAATAAAGGTGTAAATTATCAATAATTGCAAACCTTGTCCATTTGTACACAAAAAAGATACAAAATCATTATTAGATTACTGGTTGTTAGTACAGAATAAGAATTATGGAGCATTGGGAACGTGCAAAATCCCGATAATATTATCGCTCCATTAATGATTTAGATAAATGAAAGGACGAGCCAAGCCAAGTCAAGCCAGACCATAGAAAGGGAAGTGAGGGAGAGATGACTCTAGATTTGACTATTGGCTATTACCAACTCATTTTGCCGTTCACTGAGCATAATAATAACGCTAATGCTGATGATAATGATTATGATGTGTATTATTATTATTATTATAGGTTTCCCTATCCAAGTTGAGCTTGAAGCTTGAAGCTTGGAGTTTGGAACTTGTAGGTTCTGGTCGGATCGAAAGGATTGGAACGGACTCCCCCAATTTAATTAAAGGGTTATAAGAAATCTCCCTCGGGAATATAATTGCCTCAATGACTATATTACCACACACACTCATAATATACAAACACACACACACACTCACACTCTTCCATTCTATCACACAGGCTCAATATTCAACATTCAACATTCTATTTACAATGTACAATGTACATTCATCCCTCTCGTTTCAACTCTACTTGAATCTCCTATTTACAAAATACACGCATTACACATGTTATCTGCATATCATATCAAGTACAGAATACAGAATACAGAATACAGACCAGTTTCAGTTTCAGTTTGAGTTCCAGTTCCAGTGAGACTATCATCATTCATCCCATCCCAGTGAATGAGTGGGTGAGTTTCTTACCAGTTTACCAAAGCCAACCAGCTAATATCTAATATCAACATACAACACACATACAAACACAAGCATTGGACGAAAATTGTCCTTTCCTTTTCCGTATCTCTGTACTTTGTCTTGTCATTCTCGTTGTCGTTGTGGGTCCGTTTTCCTTCCTTATTATTACGGCTCTGTAATGTAATTGCTATCGATGAGTGAGCAAAATGAGACAGAGACATATACAATACACAGCAGAGAATGAGATTGAGATAGACAGAGTATACAGAAGACTATCACTATCTTTCCTCTTTCCCTTTTTCTTTTCTGTTCACTGATATATTTGTAAACACTCGAGACTCGAGGATCGAGAAATGAGAATGGAGAGAAAAGCAAAGCAAAGAGCGGAGAGCATTGAGTAATTGGATAGCCAAAACAAAAACCAAATTAATCCACGACCAAACCAAACCAATTCAATACAACTCAGTGCAGTACATCAGTACATAAGAGAGAGAGAGAAAAGGACAGATCTAAACTCAATGCTCAACCTAACCTAAGACTAAGATAGAGGCAGAGACAGAGACAGAAAAGACGTAGACGGAGGTAACAGGATAAACAGTTAAGAAAAAGACAGATGCCATTTACAGCCAGAGTACAGTGAAGAAATTTTTGATTGGACTCTGATTATTTTAGGCATGTCAGGCCGAGTAAATAGTAAATAAATGTTGAATGTTGAAGCATCTCTTTCTTTTTTTCTTGCCACTTTCTGTACTTTCTGTACTTTCTGTACTTTCTGTACTCTGTACTCTGTACTTTGACCTTTAGTTTTCAATCAAGTTTAAGTTTAAGACAGCACATATACACTGTAACTGTGTATGTAGCTACGTTAAGAAGGACTGTGACTGTGGAACTGGACCTGAAACAGAAACAGAAACTAAAACTGGTAACGTGGACATACATAGACGTAGACGTAGACATGGAGTTTTCCAGTCACAGTCATATATTAGTAGTGACAAGCTCTCAACTCGACACTCTAAACTGTACATTGTACATATTACGGGTAGGAAACTATATGCATAATACATTTCAAGTAGACGAAGAGTAGAAGAGGAAGACGACCAAGACGAGGACGGCGACAGGAACGACGTGGACCCTGCCATCAGATGACTGCCCTGGCTTTTGGCTACATTCTCCATTGAAGCTATCCACTGTGTACTGTGTCCATTGTCCATGAATAAGAGTCAAGCTGCAAGTTACACGGCATCAATTTGAAGTGACCACGAAGGAAGCAGGAAGAAGAAAAAAGTAAAAGACTGAGACTTAAACT
Source organism: Sminthurinus signatus (assembly GCA_019776565.1). Classification (NCBI taxonomy): domain Eukaryota; kingdom Metazoa; phylum Arthropoda; class Collembola; order Symphypleona; family Katiannidae; genus Sminthurinus; species Sminthurinus signatus. Next base: position 60,075 of record JABASP010000134.1, read on the forward strand.
CATGGAGACATGGACAAGTTTACACATAGCCTGTAGCTCGTAGCTTGTAGACTGTAGACTGTAGACATGCTAGATATAGATATATAGATATTTATACATGTTGTAAACCGGTGGAGATGTTGAATGGGAGTACTAAAAACGTACACTGAAACACATGTAACATGTACATGCATAATACAGTTGAATTGGAGTGGTTTGGTTTGGTTTGGATTGGATTGCGTACATATTGGTGGACGTTACAACGTTTTGCCATTAAAATGTCCCTGAAGTATCAGTGTCTACATCTAAGAAGACTAATGAGTGTTCCACTCGCTGCCTCTCTATCTATCTCTCCCTCTCTCTCTCTCTCTCTGTCTTTCTCTATCTTCTTGTCGTCTCTGGTTATGTTTCTGTTTCTGTTTCTCTGGGTGTGCCCAAAAATAGTACAAACTTCATGTGCGTACACTCAAATACAACATATAACATACTAGATACTAGATACATAATGTGTACACAAGAACAAGAACAATGTCTATGTACATATGTACTGTGTGTGATACAATGTAGAGTGTAGAGTCAAGCATTAACAATGTACAATGTACAAAGAACACTGCCTCTGCCTCTGTTTCTGTTTCTGTTTGTGTTTGTTTCTCGCCATGCATTATTGAGTCTTGTTCCTATTTTGTTGTAGTTTACCCGAGAAACAATACAATAATGATACACAAAGACAATAATCCAACACAACACAACAAAACAAAACAAAACACAATATAACATAATGTAACGTTATACAAACTCAATGTACAATTTAAAAGTTTGATATACGAATATATTATTGGAAGGAGAGAGGAACAAGAACAAAGAAAAACACAAGAACATGGTTTATACATTCTCCATTGTAGCTTCATTGTACATTGTACATATTGTACATGTTGTATACTTAAAAAGTATCAAGAAAGATTGAAAAGACACCAAACAGAACCAATGACAAAATCAAACCTTTTTATAAAACGAATAGTTTTACATAAATATTAGGCTACATTATAAATCCCAATTCTCTGGGGCACTTAGAACAACAACAACAAACAACACGTCTTATACAAAGCAGCATGATACACAGGGTATAAATACACTAGAATCTAGAATGATACTCCTCAGATAAATAAAGCATAGTGTAATATACATAGAAGTAAAAGACGCACATAAAACAAAAATGTAGTGTAAAAGATAGAGTCAAATCCAAGGAAACCAAAGGGAAATAAAATGTTGTATTAGGTATTAGAATTATCTCACATTCACAGTGTTTAACTCTGGACTTTTACGATTTCTCCATCTCGCTTTCCCTCTTACATGACCAATCACATAATATTACAAAATAAAAAACAATACCAAAACCAAACCAAAGCAGACCATTAGCCATCCTTCTCTTCCATGACACTACATCATTATACCATACCATAGTGTATGTGTGTACACTGTACACAGATATATCTGTGACTTTTTTGTTGTTTTTTTGTGTACTGTACTTGTGTGGCAATCAGGTGATCGTCTTGAGTCCTGAGTCTTCACTTGACTTGTCTTGACTTGACTACAATTCAGTCTTCAATTCTCAAGTCTCAAGTCAATCCACCTCTTTTCTCAAGGGAAATATATTTGGACAATTTCAGGATGACAGAGATGCAGACAGAGACGGAGACAGGGAAAGAGCCAGAGAGGACGAAGGAGTCACCATCACCATCACCATCACTGTCGTCATCATCAAGTGAATAGGTGTGTAGATGTATAGGTGTATAGCGTGTATTGTGTGGAATTACTATATACTATATACACAACCGATGAAATAAAGCGTACTCATGATCTGCATACAAAATTAGATTGAATGGACACTCTTTTGTTCTAAAAAGGAAATTACACATCTAGAATCTAGAATCTAACATCTAACAGAAAAGGCCAAGCCAAGGAAGTAAAATAAAATACAGTGTACAGCGTAAAATGTACAGTGAATAGAGTATAGAGTAGAAGACAGAGAAAAGACCAAGTGTTCATGTTTTTGTTGCCGCTCATCAAAAAGAAATCTGTCAAGCTCTCCGTTTTAAAAGTGTACATAGCTGTACACACAACACAACATACAAAATACAAACTACAATGTATAATGTATAAAAAGTACATAGTGTATAGACACGTAGATTCCCAACACCATCAGCTAGAACCGCAGAGGTGTATCTCAACTGTCAAGTTGGAAAGGAGTCCGATCCACCTCTCTCTTCTTTTTCTTCTTCCTTTCTCTCCCTCTTCCATCACTATCACTTGCTGTATTCTTGTATTCTTGTAGTAGTATTATTATTTATTCACAACTTAAATACAAGAATATAGATAACCGCTCAAGTCAAATTCGAATTCAAATTCAAATTCAACATGTATTGTATATTGTTTATTGTGTGTTTATTTTTTTTCCTTTCCACTCATGTAAAAACATTGTACATATTACCCATTATCTATGCATAAACATTAAACACTAGGCATTAGACTTTTAGACTTGCACATGCCCATTCATTATACTTTAATATAATAATATAATAATCTCATCTCCCTCATCTTCCTTTCCTTTTATTTTTGTTTCTTTTGTTTTTGTTTTTACTTTTATTTTTTAATAGAGTTGAGAGTTGGGAGTAATTGAGAAGTTTTATTGCCTCTGTAATTAAATTCAAATTTTCTGACTTACACATTTTCCTTCCTTCTTTCAAATCCTTTTATAATTTACCATTTACTATTTACAATTAACTACCAGTAACTTTGGTATTTTGTACAATTCATAGCTTTTATAGATATATTTTGGTACAGAGTAAATATTAAATACTAAATACTTAATAGTAAATACATGGTTAAGTCCATGAACAATGAACATGAATAAACATAAAGAGTAATCGTCTGTACAATGTAATCTATGCTGCGTGTAAAGGTCTGAAAATGAGATGATCGTAGATCGTGTAAGGGATGAATGAGATGAGAGGGCGAAAAGATACAAGAATGTTGAATGTACATGGTACATAGGTAGACTGAGAATGAGAATGGAATTGGAATTGGAATTGGAATTGGAACTGGGTGTAAAGGGAAAACGACATAACGGATTAAGGAAACTGAATGTAAGTGCAAATAAATGGGTTCATAGGGCTAATGATAATGTGTAGTTAATGAATGGAGAAGGGAGCAATGAGCAACATGTTTGTCAACAAGTTGAGTTGAATGTTGAATGCTGAATGCTGAATGTTGTGTGTATATTGTATATTGTGTATTGTATGTGCGAGGGAGGCCAAATGACAGAAAATCTCCTTTTCTATCTCTCTCTCACTCTGCTTTAGCAGTCAACACAATCTTCCACATAAATACACAAAGTCAAAGTCAATCAGGCATCTAATGTAACCAAATGTAATGTATGCATTGTACACATAATTTTTTGTATAGGACTCTCAAGTCACAAGTCACAAGCTCAACGTACAAAGTTACTCGTACATTGTTCAAGTTAGTTATCAGTTGTCAACTCATGCATCTTGACTCTTGACTCTTGAATCTTGATGCTTGATGCATCTTCAAGTTGAAAATTGAAAATTCAACTTGTATATTATTACTTATTTAACAGTGTTAAAATTACTTGTCCTTTTAGAGTTAAAAGTACTTCAAACTCCAAACTAATACAAAAACAAATTCAAATACAAATACAAGTACAAATGTATACTTAATAATTCAGTTTAAAGATCCATAATGTTACTTTTTACTCTTTACTAGAAAAGCATCCCATTTGATTTTGATGAGACAGGGTTCTACGTTCTACACATGGAAAGAAAGAAACAAGAGACCAGTTCAACTCTATAAATACAATAATAGTACATGGAGTAACACACAGGTACACAAAATGAAAAGATCTACAATGTTCTCTGTACAATGTACAACAACAATGAAAAGAGTAAAGATTATAACTACAACGTAGAAAAGTATGTAAAAGTGTGTGTGTGTGATGCTCAATAGGAAGTATCTACATAAATACAACAATGTATATACTGTATATCTTATAGACGAGAGGAGAAAAAAACAACTTATGATTATGCTGATTGATATTGATATGATATGATTATGCAGGAGCAAGATGAACATTGAACATTGAACATGGTTTTCTACAATATAATTACATGGTGTGAATTTCAAATGGAACATTGTCTACATTGTAAATATTAACTTAATGTGGAAGTCAAACTGCGTAATGAATAGTAATCAGTAATAAATTCAAGTTTACTTGTACAACATTTCTTTTTACAACAAAATATTAAATACAATACAATACAATGGTGTTGGTCACATACATATGTATTTAGTATTTAGTATACATACTTATGCATGCATATAAATAAACACATAAATAAATAAATAAACAAGTTAAAGTACAAAGTACATGCATGTAGAATGTATAGAATGTAAATGAATGGACGATGGATGTAATAAATAATTATACATGTGTATTTATTTTATTTTACTTTGTTTTATGTACAAAATTATTTATGGTGAAAACCGACCAAGAATGAATGAAGGATGAATGTCAATTGCAATTTATTTAAATTAATGCATAATGCACATCTATTTTGTGCATCTATTGAAGATAAAATAGTAGAAACACAAAACTAATAATAATAATAATAATAAACAGAAGAGAAGAGAGAGAGACACAATCTTATTTTAAATTGTAAACTCTAAATTCAAACTAACAGACGAACCATGTAAAAAGTAACAAATAACATGGAATATTCCTGAGAAAAACATAAATCTAAATAACATTACCTTTGCAGTCCATTTACAATAATAATATCATGTATCATGGATGTACAAAGATAATACCGTATACCTTATACAGATGTGAAATGACATGGCAGTGTATTTTGTGTATCTCTAATTAAAAACTTTCATTCTACCAGCTATTAAATGGCTCGTCCACCAATGTTTGACACTAGTTTTCCTACAAGCTACAGTACAAGCCCTCATCATCATTATTATTATCATGAATATCATGAGTCCAAGCACCAAGTACCAAACAAACTCGTTCAGCACATTCAGATAAAATACTGAACACTGAACAGTAGAATAGAATACAGGCACTTTTGAGGAGCATCAGCTCTCTCAAAACTCAAAAACTCGAAACAATAAAAAATATTATGTTTGCTATTGTTTAAAGTTTAAAGAGTACAGTATATATACTTTTACTACTTACATGTGTCTCTGCACTCTACAAAATAACATGAAATGAACATTGATTCTAACAGCTTCAAAAAAAAACTCCAAGGTGGTTTAGGTGATAAAAATGAAAATCCAAATGAAAGAAACGAAAAAAAGCTAAACTAAACTAAACTACAATCTACAAAGATGAAAAGAATCAAGAATCGAGGATACCTTTTAATTTTTAATAGTCACAATTCACAATATAGCAAAGAGAGACATTTAGAGTGAACAGTAACAGTACTAAACCAAATAAAAATATTGATTCAAAAAAGAATGAAAATGTTATGATAAAAATTATTTTAATATCTAGCAAATAGCTACTAGTATTTTATTACACTAAACTCATTGTCGATTTTTTTTACTTTTCATATTTATACATGTATAATGTAAACAGCACACATTAGACATTATACATTATACAAAGTAACTTGTACATTTTAATGGCAATGACAAGACAAAACAAGACAAGAGTTGCTATATATTTTATTTGTGTGTTGATTGAAAAAGTATAAACACACTTTGACTATATAAAATATCATACACATAAAACATTAGATGCATCTAAAATGTTATAGTTCATCTTGTATTTATTACGACATTTGTCATCGTCGTCATCTTGGAATCAAGTTCAGCATCAGTATCGCATCATCATCATCTTCATCTCCATCGTCGTGTCACATTATACATCCAAGTATTTGTATGGCAACAGGCATTACATATATTTTATATACTTTATTTTGTGCAACACGCTCTTGTATATGTATATGCATTTATATGATACAGTTATAGAGGACCTTTTTTATAAGTTGACTCACAAGTCAGTGTCAATATTTTCAATGAAAAATCAATAAAATATTTATGAATCTACATTTATGATGATCTATGATCTATGTGCGTCCTCCTCTCTTTTCTTCCTTAGTCCTACACAAATGTTGATGATGATGATGATACGTATCTACATTACTTTTGATTTTTGATACACATTCCTTTACAAAAAACAAGTTCAATTACATTGTGTTTCATCACCCTTTCTTTTCAAGCACCTTTTATTGGAATTGGAACTCAATATTTTTATTATACGTTTTCTATTGTCAACTTTATCCTAGATTCTAGATTCTAGATACATCATACATCTATCTATTTTAAATTTCATTTGCAACAACATTTGACATTTATATATTTGACGTGTCCATCAGGGTTCATCAGCTTACAATTTGTTGTGTAGTAAATGTACTGTGTGGTTGATTGTTGATGTTACAATAAATGTGCAGTGTAGAGCTTGAAATTGTATTCTTGAGGATATGCCACAATTATGGATTATGGATCTTATTTCATTGTATTATTTTTATGCATTTCCTTTTTCCTTCGCGGGCACACGGAACAATGAAAATGATTTGTCGCATTAAAATAATTCCAACTATTATTTACTTTTAAGTCACAATTTACAATAGTTATTCAGCAATACACTACAAATTGATAGTCCATTTAGTCCCGTCATATTCCATCCATAAGAATGAAATTTGATATTGTTATCGTAAGTACATTTGTTCAAAGGGAAAACAAGACAAGATGTTGCATTTGTACATATTGTGACTGTTTGGATTTTTAAGGTAAAGTGCTAAATTACGATAGCTTTTCGTTTGTTGTCTCTTGTCTGTAGTTTGTAAAACTAATGTTTAGTGCTTATTGGGAGATGTAAAGCAAAGTGGAGTGAGAGAGTGTCAAATATGGGTATATTTCACAATTAACAAGTTTCTACAGTCTACATTTGTTTACTTGAGAATTGAGACTTGAGGCTTGAAAAGAATCAGGAGCTTTTTCTTACAAAGTGTGACCATGCTTGTTGTTTGTTTGTGTTAAGGACCTTTTCTTAGCCTTTATGCGCTGTCGCTGTCCCTCCTTCCAAAATCCATGTAATATGTAATGTTTTATATTTTGTATGTAAAAGTAGAAGTCGATACACATGTACATTGTACATTGTACATGCATCTTTATGTTCTACAACCTACAGCTTTAAAAGTACACTGTACACACGGGCTTATGCAAAAGAAATGATGGATATGAAAAACAAAGCTCTTTTCTCTACCTTCTACAGTCTAAATTTTTTATGCTACTTTCTTTTTTAGTCTGGAGTCTGGGGTTCGAAACAAAGTTTTCTTGTAAATCTTGTCAAGTTTCAAACTACCCAAAACCCAAAACAGCAGTCAAATAAAAACGAAAAAAAAAGGCTAATCTTTCATTGGGTTTCAACTAGAGGTTTAGTTCCAGTTCCACTTTTAGGTTCCAGTAGTCGAGTAAAACTATTTAGTATTTAGTACTTTGTCAAAAGTAAGGAAATACCCTGAAAATTGTGCGAGACGTCGTAAAACATGTTATAATCGTCTGAAATCGGAGGTGTCTCATTCCACGTCCCATATTCTGTTCTATTAGTCTCCTGCTCTTGTTTTTATTCTTGTTCCTCTCCTTTACAAGTCCATGAATATATCATGTATCTATTCTTGTTGTCTATACACATAAATAATACTTAAAATGTATGATGTACAGTGTAAAAGTTGTTGAGAAACAAAAGGATCGTTAATTCTTATTCTTACTCTTATTTCATTCACTACCAGAATCACCACACACAAACATTACACTGGATTTGTACATCTACAAGATACTTATATGCTACAATATAATATGAGAGTGTTTATATTTGTTTTTGTATTTACTTAAATACATTTGACTCATATGAGTAGAGTGTAGAATTGAGTAGAAACTTTCCGGCTCTTTCCGCCATAAATTCTACATGGATAAATCTTGTCAGGGTTTGGTTTGGTTTGGCTTGGATGGACTAAAAACTTGACTGGTCCTCGTCGTCGTCGTCTTGGTTTTGGTCTTGTTTCTCTTCCTCTTTCTCGTCGTCTGTCTCTGCCTCTGTCTCTGTCTCTCTCTTAGTTAAATGCCAAAGGGCTACGTTAAGTGGGAGCTAAAAAAAGGTATACGCTCTTGCTATTAAGAGGTAGACTTTTGTCTTAGACTATTTACAATGTACATTGTACATAATATAATACGTACACGGTGCTTGAGTGTAGTTATGTACTAGCAGAAAATAAAATGTGAAGGGTCTATAGAAGAGTCACCCTAACGAGCTCCGTCTCTCTCTGTACACTGGATAATATACATATTTACAGCCTGTACGCTGTACGCTGTACGCGCTACACGATGTGTCTTGTGTGTTTTGTATTTTGTAGTTTGTATTTTGTGTGTACTGTTAAGTCCATAATATTATTACCATTACTGTGGATTAGAGAGGACAGGGCGGACTGGAATATTAGACGTTGTAGTCGTAGAAACAGAAGAAGAAGAAGTGTTAGAGCCTTGAGTCTCGAGTCTCGAGTCAGTTGACATGTGGGGTCATTTGAGTATTGAGTATCGAGTATTGAGCATTGAGTAGTGAGTAGTAGGCATAATATGACTGTGAATGTGTAAGCCTGTAAGTATGTGAGTAGTTTTTGTTTGTGGTCGTCGTGCGACCGACGAGACGGCGACGAGGAGACTTGATAGGAATCGAGTTTGGTGGGTTGGACTTTTGGATAATACTTCTCCCTTTGCTTTGTATTCTAATTACCTTAAGGGCCTACATGAAACAACTAATGAACACTACAGCTGTCAGCTATTACAACTGAGAAACAGAGAAGAGAGAGAATGGGAAAGAGAATATATTAGTGAAAACTCAAAGTATGGAAATGGATATGGTCATATGTATTCTCAATACATTTACATTTACATTTATATTATGGATTATGTAGGTAGATAAACCCTATGCATGCAAACAAATACATTACATGAAAGTGCAACTACTATAATAATATTAATAATAATAGTATAATAATATATCATATCATATCATAACATGATACATAATAGTCAATTTAAGGTAGAGAGAGTAGAGAGGAAAATCCTAAAACTTGTACAAATCCTAAAAATTCCTCCTCAGGCTCTACATTTTTACATTCGGCAATATACATGTACATTTTAAATTTCTACAATCTCCATTTTATCCTGAACATTGAACATGCACATACATGAATATGGACAAGCACAAAACCATTTCATTTTTATTCCCAAACATTGTTTCCTTTCCTCTCTTGTCGCTCTCTTTATTTTTACATGTCGGAGCCAATTTATATTGCTCCTGTTGTGATACCAGTAATAATATTATCAACAAGTTTTCTTTCCTTCGTCGTCGTCTCCGTCCTCTTCCTTCCTAATTTTTTTTTTCATTATATAGTCAATAGTCATCTACCGCCTCTTTTATTCCTTTCTGTCTCTCACTTTGTCTCCGTCTAGCTGCTATTAGCTATTTGCCAGTTGCTAGTTGCTAGTTGCATCATCTCATAGTTGCTCACTTGCCTTCATGAGATGCCTCACAGCTCACATGCATAGAATATTATAGAATATCATAGATTACCATAGCATTCCAGCTACAGACCAAACTGAAGGGAATCAATGAAGATATGGAGATATTTCTAGTATGCGGTGTTATTTATTGGACATGCTAAGAAACCCAAGCACAAGAAAGTACTAGTCAATTATGTACAGTACAGTTTTTAGCGTTCCATCTGGGATCTGCGTGTAACTAGTAACTAGTAAATAGTAAATAAATAGAGCACACACACTTGTCGTTTGTCGTTTTTCTTCTTTTTGGTGAGACCTCATAAAGTCAGATTATAAGGACTCAATCTGTATCTACATGAATTTTCCATGTAGTGCTGATAGTGTCGTTGTCGTTGTGTAGGTTGTAGGTTGTTATTGCTCTCTCCTCTTATTCCTATTAAACATCAGCATCGAAATTGAAATCAACATGATCTTTTTCTAATATCTCGTATACAAAAATGTATACTTACTTTTAATTCTCATCTCTCTCTCTCTCTCTTTCTAGCTGATTCTGTCTCTGCTTCTATCTTTTCAACTTTCAACTCAACCGCGAGAAAATATTTCAATATTCTGAAAATCTAATATAGATATTTATTTGGATGACATGGATGGCATGTGCAGATGGAAGGCTGAGATAAAAAAAGATGAAGAAGAGGAGAAGAAGAACAAGATATACAAGTACAAAGTACAAGTATAGAAGAAGAAGGAAAGATATTTATTATAATAATATTATGGATATCAGCATCAACATGTAAATTCTATGTTCTATGTTCTGTGCAAAGTAATACTATGAGAGAAGAGAGGAGAAGAAAAAGATGTAGAATGTAGATGTAGGACTAATATGATGTTTAGATCAAACTCACAGTTCAATGTCACTCTTGTACAGTCATGTAATATTCCGAATATTACACCAGCTAAACGAAACCAACCAATCAACCAGCGAACCAGCCAACAAGCAAGTACAAAGTACAGTGTAAAAGCGAGTAAGCGAGTCAACTTCTCAACTAGTCAGCCGGTGTTGTATCTTTCTATCCATCTATAATATTCAATGTGTGGAGAGTTGAGTATCTTTGTACGACTTGTATATAATATGCATAATTCCACATTCACATGCCACATCATTTTTTTCATATAATTAGCTAAACTCGATATGTAGTCATGCAAAAGAGTGCGTGTGCACACAACATACAGCACAGAACAGAACATAGAGCCCACTGAACATGGAACACAACTATATCTGCACTCTGCTCCGTATTAAATTTACATGTGTATTATGTAGATTAGAAAAGTAAAAGAAGAAGAAGAAGAAGAGAAGGAGGAGGAGGAAACAGCAAACCAAATTTCCCTGCACACTTTTCATTCCATTTCTCGTGAAACATGAAGATATTCACCAGATTACACATGCATATAAATTTTATGAAGAAAAAGAAGAAAGAGAAGAAGACGTTCAAGACTCTAGAATCCAGAATCTAGAATCTAGAGGAAGAAGAAAATGAAGAGGACACACAAAAAAAATAACAGGAACAGACAAAATAGTAAAACAAGAAACTAAACAACCGTACTAAATAAAACTGTGGAATTGGAAAAGAGTGAGAGGGAGGGAGAATTTACATGGTACAAAGTAGATACTAGATACACACAAGAATGTAGGAGAAAGATGGAAGATGGGAGATGGGAGATTTTACATTTTACGAGTTACGAGTTTGGTGTGTGACAAATTTTACACCTGTTTAGAGACAAATGTCAGAGTTGCATTTGAAATCCATTTATTTTTAACCACAAACTAATTCTCAGCATAGCTGTCAGGGACGAGCCAAAATTTTCAAAACATTTTACTTTTTATTCCCCTCACACAGCCACACATGAACATGTACGTACAAATACAAATACAAAATATACATAAAGGCAGAAGGGAAAAGTGAAAATTTATTTATTTTCAAACTCTCGCTTCAAATAAAGTTTTCAAACTTTTTGAATTGAGACTTTTAAACTTTTATCAAGTCTCAATTCTCAATTCTCAATTCACAGTTGTTTTTTTCGTTTTCCATTCATGTCAATAAAATATAAAATACAAAATACAAAGTACAAACAAAAGCAATCTATTTTGTACTTTGTATTTTTAATCGAGCCAGTTTGGAGATGTGTAATAAATTGTTTTTGTTTTATTTTTAGTCAATGATGATGACGATCTACCGTTGTTTGTTGTTTTTTCTCTCGCTCATGTACAATGTAGGATGTACTAGTACTGTGCATTGTGTACTCAGGTGCGTAAGTAAATAGTAAATAGGAGGAAACGTCTGTCAAAACAAAGCAACAAACAAATGGATTTTCTTTTCACTCATTCTTTATTTGAACTAGGAACTATAGATTGATCAATGATCAACTTCATTTTGAGGTTTGAGATTGCTAGCTGCGGACAACGGACAAAATGAACAATTTGACAATTGATAATCTTCTTTTGGTATGATCACTAGATTGATTTAACAGCTGTGGTTTCCTTCCTTTCTTAATTTAGTTCGTTTATAGTTTAAAGTCCCATTCAAAGTTCAACGATTTTATTATGGCGATTGCAAATGTTTCACCAACAATTACAATTTTTGTATTCTCAGTCGTCAATCGTCAATCCTCAATCGTCATCACATCTCATCTCATTGTATCGAATATCGAATATTAAATGTACAGGAATTTTTAAACTTAAACAACCAAAAAAAAATTATCTGTCTTTGAGGTGCAGCTGCTGGATTGGGAAATATTGATCATTGATATGAGTTGAAAAAAAAATTTATTATTTATTATTTTTGTCTGTCTTTTGTTGAATCAATGAATCAGTGAATCATTAAGGAAGAGCGATCTTTATTGGTTTGATTGGTTAATAGTTAATAGCTGATAGTCACCTAGTGTTACAACAAAGTAAGGAAAACAAGGTAATCTATCTAGTACAGTCAATCAGTGGAACATGAAATGTAATCCGGAACAAACAAATAACAAATATGTTAAAGGAGAAAAGACCGACGTGGCCTCTTCTCTCTTCTCTCTGCATCTTGTGCGATGCACAATGTACGATGTACGATGTACGATTAACATTGAACAGTTTAATGTCCACCAAAACATCGCCATGGATTAGTACCACTGCACTGAATACTGAATATAGACGAGAGACAAGAAGAATGAGATGAGAATTGGGTAAACGACGGAGGATAAATGGTAATGGTAATGATAATAGATAATCTGACTGGTGAATAAGATGGGTAATTTTGGTCTGTTGGTTTGGTTTGGCTTGAGTTTCCGAGTTTCGAGGGGAGACAAAAGACAGTATAGAGTACAGAGTATTATTATGAGTATGAGTAAAAGGAGGAATAGATTCCCTGTTCATTGTCCATGATTTTGCGAATAGGGTTCTTCCCTGTCCCTGTTGCTGTCGCTGTCCTCAGTCCTCAGGATTACAACAATAAATTAGATGACCCGAAACTTGTTTGGTAAACCTTGATGGAACCAAAGGAGTAAAATGTACAATGCATAAATGTCTGCTTCCATCTGCACGAGGGTCGTCATCATCAGCATCATCATCATCATCATTAACATGGTCTCTTCATCACGTTTCGAAACTCGAAACTCTAAACTCGGAATCGTACAATGTTGGTTTGGCCCTTTCCTTTTCCTGGATTTACATTTGGATTCGACTTCGGATTTGCCAGTGTCCAGACTCCAAACTGTAGCAACATTAAAATTACATGAGTTGAGCATTGAGCTTTGAGCATGGAGTAGTGACACATGTACAATGTACAATGTAAAACGAGTACACAAATGTATATCTGTAGGGAGAATGGAGATAGAGGAAAGACGTGTGTAGGAAATTAAGAGAGGAGACCGAAGAGAGATGGATATTTTCTGCATATATTTCGGGGTTAACCGCAACTGGGAAATGTTGACTGAAGAAAGAGGGAGAGAGTCTGCCCAGGAATGTCACGGAAGAGAAGACAAATGGTGAGGAGACTTTGATGAATGTATTCATTCCACCAACAGTATGAGATTTTAGGAGAAAATGTACTGATAATATTAGTATGCATAATATGTACAGTGTACAGTGGAGAATGTAGAATATAGAGGAGCAAATGGCCTACCAACTCTGTGTCTAATGTCTACTGTCTAATGAGACTTTGGTTTGGTTTGAGTTTGGCTTCGGACGAAATTTCAAGCCAGTTTCATCACATCAAGTGTAAACTGCGTGTCTAATATAACTAATATTAACCTCAGTTTCAGCACCACACTCATCCTTCATACAAAGTACAAAATACAAAATAAAAGCAGATTCACATAATACACATGCAAACATGCAAGTCCAAGTCCAACTACATTGTACATTATACATGTGCATAGCTGTCATATATATATCTATGTGATATAGATTATAAGTTCAACTGTTGTCAACTATGAATAGTTGATACTTTATACTTCATAATAAATAATAATATACTTTACATTCTACATTCTACCGTTATAGCTTTATTTTCATCTTCATCCTTTTCCCCTCCTTTTTCCCAGCACACTTTATTCATTTTGTACTTTACACACACAAATTCATCTTGACTCTTTCTTGTCTCTTGTCTCTGGTCTTGATTGTCTTCTCCTTTTCTTTTCTAGCTCTCCTAATTATCCATTACCCATTATCCATAACTTGGAGCTTGTGCCGTGTTCCGTGTTCCGTGATACATGTACAATGTACAATGTACAATGTATACTTATTTGTGTATCATACATCATAGAATGCGTGATGAGATGAGCAAAGTGTGATGCAACTTTTCCACTCGACCTATTATTATTATTATTATGACTATTATCATATGTAGTAACTTTACCTGTCATAATTAAACTTTTGTAGTTAATACTTTTCATACTTTATACTTGATGCTTCATACAGGTATTAAGAATTAGGAATTAGGAATTAGGACGATGTGCATAAATGTAATACTAAATGTTAAAGTAATTTGTGACTTTGGATTTTCACTCTTACTTTCAAATTTGTGTAGGTATAATATTGTACAATTGAGTATTGAGTATATGTATGATGTATAACAATCAATAATGTGTTGTGTGCAGAAATGAGCTTGTTTGCTTGTAATTTTCCTCTGGGCTAAGTTTATCAACTTATCACATGAAAGAGTTCATCTCATATCCCTTCCCATCAAGTGAAATGAACACTGATGACTGAATGCACTCATTCGTTTTGTTTTTTTGTTTTTGAACATGACAACTTTCTCTGTGCTGTATGCTGTATCGCAATGTGTATTTGTGTACATTTGTATGTATAGTGTAGGGAAAACAAACAAAAACATGAAATATACATAATACATACATTATAGAAACTCGTCAATTACTAATACCGATACACTCTTCTTCTTATCTATTGTATCACGTATCACTCGGCTCGTAAGAACCATGTACAATGTACTGTCAACGGTAGTATCGGAAATTGAGAATCTAGAATCTAGAATCTGGAATGGAGAGACGAAAAGTCTACTATTGCATAACTTTTTATGGGAACGCGCACGAACTACAAAGGGTTATGGGGAACACTAGTTGAGTTATTAGTTTCTACTTGGTTCATATGATAGACACAGACTAATTAAATACAACTTGATTGGGATTCTATTCCATTGTAAATTGTAAATCGCAGTTTGCGCAATAAGTATTGAATATTGAAGACTGTTGAGGAGTAGGAAATGATGTATCAAAAAGTTATGCATACTTTGCTCCATGTTAATTTAATATTTTATAATCTGTATCAAATACCAACTAGGGGAATGTTTTTATTTCTATCATTTTTAGTACAATGATTACTCTTTATATTTACCAAAGAAATACTATTGGAATGCCAGATTCTAGATTCCAGAGCGGAAAGCCTATAGAGGAAAAACGTGGTAGCTGATAGCTGGTAAAAATGATAAGTGATAAGATTTCCTGGTTATTGACTGTTGTAACTTTTTATAGTCTATTCTCATCCATTTACTATTTACAGATATTCAAAGGAAAATGTATAGACTATAGATGGTCTGTATTCTTTCTATTTGTTATTCTCAAATCAAATACATGTATAGATATTTTTGTATCAATATCATAAAAACCGACACAAGGGAAAAACGTTATCTATATAGACTGAAATAAATATAGATTGGACACATGTGTGATGATAGTGATTTTTTTTATACACCGCTTAAAATTGTACCTTTTAACTCTTCCTTTTGGCTCCCTGTTGGCTAATCGTAAATAAATAATAAACAATAAATAATGCTCATTCTTTTTGTCTTGTTTATACTAGAACATGACGATTGAATTTAAGTATATCATGTTTTACATTAGTTGTAAGGAGCAAGTACTATGTATTAAGTACTGCGAACACGAAAACAAGATGCTAACTCCTAACTACTGACTACTGACACGACAATTTCTTACATCAATGCCGTGTGCCGTATGCCGTGCAAAAATATTCGTCATTCCTCTCAGTTACTTTTGTCATTGTGTATTGTTACAAAATTACAATAATTGTACTTGTAACGGCGGCTGTAATGTTTACATTTTGTTAAATTTGTTCGTTTTTATTTGCCAGGATGCTCGTCACGTAAAAATCAAAGTAAGTTTGTATCTTTTATCGAACCCATAGAAGTTTATGAAAGTTATGTTTATCATTTATCATAACTGATAAAGAATTGCCAACCTTTTCTGTTTAAAATATCCAAAAATACACCATTAAATGTATCTGTTCCATTGTATAAACTCTTTCTTTAAATTCAGAATTACTATAATATACTTTATGACTATGATATCATAATAAGTAATTTATAGTAGACTTACTGCGTCAAGGTATGGTTTAGATTCTAGAGTCTAGAGTCCAGAGATTTGAAGCTGGAAGTATATGATGTATGATATATTATATTGTAAAATACAGAATACAGATAGACAACAGACTAATATGTGTATAGTCTATTTTTTTTCTTATGGTTTGAATACTCTCTGGGAGATGAATAAAAACGTAAAGAAAGACAGAGAGCCAGAAAGAGAGAAGGAAAAAAATAAAGGAAGGGAGACTCGCGATAGGGATCATGAGTGAGCGAGTGAGTGAGTGTGCAGCAAAGTACAAACTGTACAGCAGTGGATCAACAATGGTAAAACAATGGGTAATGGGTAATGGGTAAATCTGAGGAATCATGGTTTGGTTAAAATGAGAATGATTTATGTCCAGATTGGCTGCTTATGAAGTATGAATTCCATGAGGTTGGTTTTTTTTTCTCTCTGTTATACTATTTATTTAGTACAGACTACACCACACCATACCATACCAGACCATACCAGACATCAGACACACACATCAACATCAATATACATATCTATATGTGTTATACCTACGCATATGAATATCCAAAATCCAAAATCCAAAATCCAAATCCAAGCACAAGAAGAAAGAGCATGATAAAAAAAAGTCTGGTCTGAGGAATACAGATACTGTTGTTTTTTTTACCATACCATAGTCGAGGAATTTGATGTCATGGGGCCTTAGGGTGACTCCCTACAGTTTGACTGTCTCTTCGCCTCCTGATTTTTGCAATATCTAATATCTAGTATCAAGAATCAAGATATCCTCTCCGTTGTACACTGTACACTGTCTCATATCTTCCTCTTTTCTCTCGCTTGTTTCTTTTTTCCTCGTTTTGTTTCTACATTCTACATCATATTTTGTAGATGGATTGAATATTACAGTATTCCCTTCCATGCTGGAGAATGGAGAATGAAAGTACACATATCAAAAGAAGTTGGTAGTTGATAGTTGATACAATAGCCAATACATGTCGATAGTCGATAGATATCATACGAAGCTCATGGTCATTGGACATTGGTCATGCTCATCCTCATCCTAATATATTAATGCTTGTTTTGAAAATTGTCGTGATTATATATAAAACATCTGTACAACACTCGTACTAGAGACAAGAACCAAAAGTAAAAGGACATCATCAAAAAGGACAACGAACAACGAACATCGAACATCGACAACGACAAACGACATTGTACTGTATTGTAAACTGTACTGAATTGAATAGAGTTGAAGTGTACTGTCCTGTGTACTGGTGTGTGTTGTGTGGTAAAAATAAATGTAAATGATATATTATATCTTACATCCTTCATGTTTTTTTTTCTGTAATGATAATATAATTGTTGGTTTTCATGATGTTAAAACGGGAAAGGAAGATTTTAGTATGTACATGCTTATACATGAAGAATATTATTTCAATATTCCATGTTATAATTGTGCATGTAAAAGGCGACAACTTTG